>JAIPRM010012659.1:0-11968 GCA_025469315.1 Stegophylla sp. TES_Ste_2020 | reverse complement strand
CCCAGGTTTTCCCGTTAAGAGACAAGAATTCTAATTACACTAATTACTGTGAGTTTGTCGATTTATTAATTTAAAAAAATAGATTTTTATTTAGACTTTAATTAGCTCATACACACCATGCGCTAGTGCGCAAACATACACGCACGCACACACACAAACGAAAGTACGCACACAAATTATGTTGAATCTACCCAACATTATTAAATATTATTTTATTAATATAACCTTATCACCAATTATTATTGCATAGTATTTGAAACTTCGCTCAGAATCGTTTTATTGAATAAATGATTTATCGTTTCTTTAAAATTCAATACACCCGTCAAGAGAATCCCACACGTCGTGCGAAGTAAATCCGGCTTTTTTTCTTTTTGTCTTTAAACATCCAAATTAAGATACATATTATTTTCTACACTTCTTTAATGTCGTATACGAAATTTCGTTTGCTTTCTTTTGCATATATACAAATATATAATACGGTTTTTAATGTTTGTTTTTTTTGCTAATATAGGAGTTTTAGTGTTATTTTCGGGTATATTTTCATACGTATATAATCTATGTCAAAAACAAATTTTGTTAAAAATAATGATTTATTCGACTAAATTGTTATGTATATTTAAATAATAATTAGAGTCTAGTTTTAGTGTTTAAATAATTCGTGAGTTATGAGGTTCGTATTTTTCCCAATTTCATCATAACAATTTTTTTTTATATATATATATATATATATATTATAATAAATATATAATTTTTTTCAGTTAAATACATATTTTTCAATTTTGCGTGGTATCTATAGTGCATATTTTGGAGTTTTTAAATGCATATTAAAAAGCTAAAAAGTAACTAAAAAAAAATGTAACACAAAAAAGTACTACAACTTTTGAGCTATGATTATAATTATTAAAAAATCTATTGTTTAAAGCAACGCTATATTTACCTCAAATGATTTATTTATTTTATTATAGTACAACATGTGACATTCGGCTACTTTGTAAAACTTAATAATGAGAACACTAATATAAATACAAACAGTGAAAAAATAATGTTGGTTAAACAACATTACAAAAAAATTATGATAATAATATCAACCAACCACTAATCATAATTTAAATAAAATTGACAACATTATTAGTAATAATGAATTAGTAAAGATCAAAGAACTATAGGTACCAATGACTTCCGATATAATATGGGTACTTGCAGTACAGTTTTTCCTTTTAAAAATACAACGCCGATTTAATAAGATACTAGGTATAATATTTCCTAGCAGGTGACTCGTTAGGTAAAATATTACCAAATCTTATAAAAAACATAATTTCGTTTGTTAATCAACAAAATGTTTAAATATGCTTTTCTGTTTTACATAGAAAAAGATAATGATCCAACATATTGTTTTTTTTTTTCAATGTAACTTCGACTGGCATTACTGATGAATGAACTATATGGGTCACAATGACGTATGATGCGGCATAATATTGGAGGGTGAAGGAACAGGCAACTCTCGCAGAGGAGAGCAGTCAATCAATCTCTAACGCCCTCGCGTAACACTTGCTAGTTAGGATACGATTAACAGCTTTATTGTGAAATTTCTTACACGTGATAAAATTATTTTTAACTTGTCGAGTCAAAGAAGACTTAAAGCCAATAGACTTTTTAACCTGTTATACTTGGAAAAATTCATGTAAGTACCAATCTTATTAAATAAGAAATTTAGTTTGGCGTTGTAAATATATACACTGCATACTGTATAGAAATAAAAAAGTAATTTGAAAAAAAAATATCTACATTAAATTTACTAAAAAATTAGTAACTTGTCTATTATAATAGCCACATATTTTTCGTTTATGCTATTCTATTTAATATGACAAGACAAATAACTATAACAAAATATAGGTGCTATTGCTTTTTCTATTTGTTGAACCGATTTGTTAAAATTTTTTTACTTTTTTCATTAGTTTTGAAAAAAAAAAAAGTTCTTTTCCCAACTATTCTGTCGAATCTCAATACTGGTTAACTTAATGGTAGTAAGAATTTTTTATTTTCCTCACATTAAAATTAGACAGTTGTAAAAACTTACAATAATAACAAACAGAAAAATCTGTTGAATATTTTAAACATAATCACAAACTACGGAATATATTAAACATTTTATAGTACACCCAAAAATGTATTATAATAATACAAAATTAAGAAAAAAAATTCTTTTTATACCAATATGTAAATAACTATATGGCAAATGCATTGAAAATTAATTATAAATTAGGAATTTATCAATAAGTTTTATATTTTCGCTAGGTATTAAAATTAGTGAGCTGCAAGCAGATATACGATATTATATAATATTATATAACATAAATGTTTTTTTCGTAAACATTATTAACTTCATTTAGTCACTTATATTATTTTATTAATTTTCAAACTATAATTTTATAACACCTGAACTACTTACAATTATTTGAGTCTCGTAGTTATTATTTAACTTAAGCTAGAAAAGAAATATTTGTAATTTCTTTAAAATAAAATTTCTCTTTTATATCTTTTAACATACATATCTTAAGATGTAAAAAATAATAACAACATATTTAAAGTTTTCATATTGATGTAAATTTATTTCCTGAAAGGAAAATGTTAATTGTCCCTAATGATATTTTTTCATATTATGTCCTACTAAAAACTGCATGTTTGTGTATATGTGTTCATATGCAAGCCATTTAACGTTAATAAATTATGATACCTATATATATAATTTTAATTATATAAAATTAATACCGAGGGAAATATTACTCTCAGTGCAGTGGTGCACCCAAAGTTATGGGGTTATAACCCCTTCCGAAATATTTTTTTTGCATATTATTATGTTAATAAATTACGTGTTATGTTTGTATTAATTACGTTTGCGAGTGAGCTAATCTGTTTTCAAAATATTTAATTAATTTAAAATGCTTTATACATCACGTTAAAATTTCTGTATTTTAATTACCTGGACATCTTACCTTCAAACCACTTTACCACCTAGCTCACCGATTTCAATTTTTTTTTTTCTTATGTATTTTTTTAATTTAAAAAACCACGATGTGAACCGATTTTTCATTTGCTTTGAAGTTATGGTAATTTGAAGTTTGCTATTGTTGAAATATTGGATTACTATCTGAATAAACTTATTTTTAAATTTTTCTTATAAAAATTATTTTTTTCTTAAAACTACGAGTATTAAGGTGGATTTTTGATAATATTTTTGATTTATGAAACACAGTTACCTTACTGAACTTTAGTTTTAATGTATTAGTGAGATTACACGTTTTCTTATGCGTAAAAAACAAACGATTACTGTTAATTTTGATTCATAACATCGTTTTTAAAATGTGATTTGCCTTAGGTTCTAAAAAATGAATAAGTTTCAGGTGGGCAGTAAATAAATTTGTTCTATTATATTTTTAATATACGATGTTATTTCAGGAATCAATTTGTTATTACAGCTATCAAATTTTCATCAATAGTTTATGTGGCTTATAATGAAAAAATAGTTGATTCAAATTTTATAATACCCCTCTCCGCAAAAATATTCTGAGTTACGCCACACTCGCATGTTTTTATACACTGATACACAATCAATAAACTTGTATTTGTAATTTTGATCAAGGAATTGTCGAGAATTTAAATTATAAGAATGAAAGAAATTAAAAATAGTCTGCAGGATATTAAGCATTTTCAATAGGTATCTAGAGATGTAACAGATAAATCACGGTTATTAAGTATCTTTACATACGAATCGTGTACAACACAATAAGTTTTATAATTAAAATAATACGTGCTAGATTTCTTGTACGATTACATTACAGTTCCGTGTTTGTATCGTACACGTTTTATTAAAGTTGTATTTTATTTTTCAATTATTTCTTCATTTCTTTCATAAATACGAGTAAAGAAAACTGTATTGATTTTTCATTTAAGTGGTTTTTATACATTTTTTCAAAAAATCTATACTCTGTAAAGAGAAGGAAAATTTTTGATTCAATTGAATTTCATTTTATTAGATTTTCCGGGTATACTTTGACTATTTTAATAAAATATTTTATAATTATATTTAATATATAATAATAATAAACTTAAGTGAAACAGTTTTAAATATGAATCTGTAATTAATTTATATAAATATAGCTATTTTCATTCATTAATCAACAATAAATTCAATTCAAATTCGTATTTAAATTTTAACACAGCAATTTGTACACAATTCAAACTATAATTTACTATTTAAGGTTGTTTTAATCGCTGCATAATTAAATAATTTAGGTATGGTAATTTTATCGGTGCAATAATCAGTTTAACATTATATGACAGAAAATAAATTATCATTGTATTGAAAAATGATCTATATTTCTTTCTTTTAAGTATTGTATATTTTTAATTAATTAACATCACACCTAATAGTAACTAGTTACCTATTTCTCCTTGTATATTATAACGATATTTTCATCGTGTAGCTTAAATTATAAGTAGGCTATTATTTAATATATTACTGGAATGAAATTTTTACTACCAACACGAAATACATGTATATAATTTATTTCATAAAGATACCTATTAATATACCTTTACCAATACACGTGTGAGTGTGTGTATGTGTGTGTGTGTGTGCGTGCGCGCACGAGTTTTCAAGTATCAATGTACGTTATCTCTTTGACACACAGACATTGACTCTTTTACGTCATCACTTTAATATGAGATGCAATTAAAAAAAATATAATAATAATAAAATAAAAGAATCTGGCGTGAACGAACGATAAAAAGTATAATGGGTCGGAGGAGGGTGGGAGAAGATTTTTGCGAAGGTAGCAAGTTTTGTGCATAAGCACACTTGAAGCTGACTTGTGCTCTTGAAAACTTCCCAATAGTTTGCTGGCTTAGTAGTCGTCGAGCCATATTACGCATTATTAATTTAATGTTGTGAGGCTTGATATTTTTTCTCTCGTGACCGATTTCTATAACATTCTTATTAATAAATACAAGTGATTTCTTTTTTTAAAACGAGTCGAAATTTCTATCCACCAAAATAATGATGTGGGTAGCATGAACTTGTCATCATTGTATTGAAATTATTTGAGGTATCTACCGATATATCAAATCAAACAGTTCTACAAAATCTTACAAAATATAAAAAGTTAATTATTATTGAATTTTTAAAACATCAAACACCTTACATCTTATAACTCATTAAAAACATATATAAAATAAAGTTATATCGAGAAATACATAGTATAATCATAGACATAAATTGTATCTGTCGCATATTATAGACGATGACTATTGACTATATAATTTTATTACTGTTTGATTGTGAAAATATTATATTATAATTTTAATGTAATAATTTAATATGGGAAACTTTATTTTTGTTTTATTAATCAAATAACTGCAGGAAAATTATATTATATAATTATTTCTCTTAATACTGTTAATTCTTAATGACTTGACTATTATTCCTATTGACGTTTCAAGATACACATTTTTTTTTATGTAACTACAATCAATGCTACGCTAGTATTTTTGTTGCATTAAAATCCACTGCAGCAGTAAAATGTGAAAGTCACTAGGGTACTTATATAGTATATGCATATGACTGCAGTCTTTTCTAACTGAGCTGTCGATAGTCCGGGAAAATTCCCTATAAGTCACGTCCGATTTAAAATAAAGACATTGAATAACTTCGTTAAAAAATAAGTTGATTTAAAAAATATATATATACAGTGAAACTTTAGAGAAACTGTCATCGAAGAGACCGTAAATAATGACTACTTTTTAGAGGTGATAGTTAATAGAAGTGTAATACTTCAAAGTTCAAGGTCGGTAATATTGAATTGAGTTCTACGAATTCTTTTTGATTGACGGAATTGAGTCTCATAAATATTATTTGGTTATTTGAATTGAGTCCCTTCAGTCTATTAGCAATGATATTGAATTGAGTACATTCTTCAAGTTTTCACGTATAGTTAAATACATTGTTTCACTCAGGACAAACAAATATTTTTATTCTTATTAGCTATTGTCTGTTGACTCTTCTGTACATAATGTCAAATGCATATAGGTATAAAAAACGAAAATATACTGCATAATCATACAAAAAAAAAAAATCAATGGAAAAGAACAATTTTAATGGACCATGAAATATCAAAATAAAGAAATTAAGAAATTTGGAGATTTGAATACTTGAAATATGTATCATTTAAATTTTTAGCATCAACTATTTGAATTTTACATTATTTAAATTACTTTTAAAAACAATTAAAATTAAAAAATTTACTTTTTTTTATCACTATCAAACACGCACATATTTGGGCGGACATACTTCGCACCACGTATTTTTCACTTCTCGGGTGGAATGCTCTTGGAGGGTGTATTGCATTTTAAAGAAACGATAAATTATTTTATTAATAAAATGTTACTGAGCGGAGCTTCAATTAATATAAAATAATAATATTACCTAATTATTGATCAGATAATAATAATGATAAGTATGTGTTTGTGTGTATGTCAGGTGATAAATGTTTTTATAAAAATACTACAAGCAATAAAAATCTATTTTTATAAATTCATAAACCATCAACTAACCTTTAATTGGTATTTTAATGTTCTTATGGAAGTATTTGGGTTTGAACTATTTATAGATTTTACATTTATTTTTTAATAATTCAGTTGAATAAAGTCAACTATATTTTTAAATGTCCAGTAATCGTCCAGAACTGTTATTTAATAAGAAAGTAATGCATGTTAATTTTTATTCATATTAAATTATTTTTATAGTACATTTTTCGATTTTTTTTTATTCACAACCTTGTTAAATTTTTAATTATTCACCGGAAGAAATTTCTTTCACCAGAATATTTGCCTTGTAATTTTCTGTCTATGTACCAAGTTTCGTAAAGATCGGCTGAACCAAATATTTTTCATATGCATTTTTTATTGTTATATAAAAAAAGGTCGACTTACGATTTTTGAGATTTTGTTAGCACCGTCGGTAATACACATGAGTATAATATGTATACTAATTAGTTATTATTGACTAATAGTGATTAGTTCAAGTCTTAATAATCAGACATTAAATCGTTTTTTAATATATTATAAATTATGCACGTGACTATTTTTAATTGTTGGTGAAATAGTTTCAACGCTCTAGCTCCATTATTTTTGAAGTTATGTAATACGTCAGTGTCTCAACCAAGGGGTGAACCTCGGGTCCAGATCCTACCCTTAGGCCATGTTTAAGATTATTTTTTTATTTAAGTAATTTAAAAAAATAAAATTTACTTAAACAAAAATAATAATTTTATAATATTTCCGCTTTAAGATAACAAAATGTCCGATTATTGTTATGCGAATTAGTATGAATAACATTTTCAGGATGGCAAAGAATAGACGAAATAATAAATTTAGTCTATTCTGTGATAACAGTATAACATTGAAAATATTAAAAACTGGAAATATGAATTCTCTATGTCGTTGTGCATGAAGAAATTATGATTTTTAAAAACTTTAATAGAAAATATAATTTATCGAGAAATAAATGTATTCTATCAAAATAGTGTCATAGATTTTCAATCAATTTCGAATATAATTACAGGGACATTTAATTCTGCTTACAATCAACTAAACAAAACTGAAAATAATTTGTGACCGTCAAGGCATAGTTTCGAAAGAGTCATCGTCATTCCAAACTACTAAATACTGATGAACCATTTAATAAGTGAACGTAATTTTTGAGTGTCGTTAGAAGTTTTTCTAAAAGCAACTACATAACATGACGATGAAATTAAAATAACTCGTTGAATTTTTTCTCTACAGACATTGACGAGTTGACGATTTGGATCAAGTAAAATCATAAGTGATTTAATAGAATCGTTATTTGAACGGCAATTATATAGAAGAAAAAAGTACTGTTGAAATAAATAATCTCTGTAATCCTAATTTATTTCAAAATATTTTAAAATTATAACAAATATTAAACACACTTCTTTTTAAGGTCAGTTGGTCAAATGAGACGCGAAATTTAAAAGTTAATCTATGACAACTTATTTCTCATTATATGAAAAATAAAAGAGTATTGTGATGATTTTAATTCTTAAAGATTATTCTAAGGATTACAAATTTGAGATTTAAATTTTATTTGCAACAGTTTTTAATTTTTTTTCCAATGTTTTTAGATTCTGAACGAAGTAAAGAAGCTTATGATTTTACGACAACGTTTATTTTTTTATTTTTTTCTCTTTCTGGAAATACTTTTTCGTATAGAAATACTTTACGAAAATTTCGATCAATATCTCTGTAAAACCGGAATCGCACCCAGATAATACTTTAAATAGGTTGTTTTTCCAATTTCTCAAAACTTTTTCCAAAAACGGTGAAAAATTGTCGAAAAATTGACAATAAACAGCAAAATACGCAATTACCGAAATTTCCGTAAAATTGAAAAATACTTTTTGACATAACATCTAAAATTATGCAGCTACGGACTTGAAATTTTTACCAACTACTAAAAATAGTTACAAAAACATATCATAAAAATTTGAAAAAGATATGAACAATTTTGAGTTAAGTACAGCATATTGAAAATTTCAGAAATTTCTTATTTTTGTTAGTTTTTATGAAATAATATTTTTGATTTTTAATATTAAGACTTGAAATTTTAATATGATCTCACTGAAATATATGTCTAATTGACTTGAAAAAATCTCAGATATCGTTAATCAACTTTTTTTTTATACCCGTTGGAAGTTAGAATTTCGACGAAATTCGTTTTACCTAAAATTACGCACTTTAACATACATAAAAGAAAATTGGCCAAACCGATTATTTTGGAATTTAGTGCCTCAATAGAGAATTTCATTGCGAATATTTTAGTGTAATAAAATTTCTTACAGACGAATAATCAAACATTTTACGAGGGATTGATTGAAAAAAAAATCGAAGAAAATATATGTTTATTTTTTTCTGTGTACAACTTTTCGTTTGGAAATACATGTCCAAAAATTTTGATCAGTAACTTTTTGAAACAGAATTCGTCTCTAGATGGTACTTTAAAGAGGTCATTTTTTGAATTTCTCATTTCTTCAATTTTTTTTTTGGAAAAAACTACCCAAATTTTGACAAAAAACGATTTGGAAACCATAATTTTTTGATTCGAATTATATGAAAATTTAAACGTAAATAGAATATAATATATAAAAGATTTTGGCGCAAGAAAATTTTGGAAATGTGCAAATAAAAATTTGGACATTTTTCTATCATTTTTTTTTTCTCATTTATTTTTTATATTATTATCTTTCTTCGACGTGCGAAGAACACCCCGACGAGCGAAGTACACACTTTTTTCATATAGAACTACTTGTCCAAAAGTTTCGACCATCAACATTTTGAATAATAATTAACTTCTAGATGATATTTTTTAGAGGGCATTTTCCGAAATTGTCTATGGTTTTCTCAATATTTGGGAAAAACTACCAAAAATTTGACGAAAGTGTCTTAAAAATTATCTTTTTTTTAATTCAAACATTATGAAATTTTAATTTAGATAGGCAATTACATTATAAATGTTTTGATGCAAAAACTTTTTGAAATGTATTTTCTTATTTTCAATTAATAGTGGTATATAAAACTAGCTGAGCACAACATAATTTTTTTTTTTTTCTGTTATATTATTAAACGTTATAATTTTTAAAAAGTCTTATACAAAATGAAGCTTCACTCAGAATCGTATTATTGAAGAAATGATTGATCTTTCCTTTAAAATTTAACACACTCACCAAATCCCACCTAAGTGAAGAATAGTCATGATACGAAGTATGTCCGGCTTATTTTAATAAGTGTTTAGAATTAGAACTTGTATATCTGTTCTTTTTGTTAAAACCTTATAAAATTTAAATTATACTCAATATTTTATTTTACCAAACGATTCGTTCATAATTTTCTTTATGGGTAAACATTTTTATTATAAATCAACAGTCAACACGCTCATTGATTTTTTTAAATCATTTAAATTTATAATTACGGCTCGTGTTAATTCAATATTTATTGTTATAAGAGTTGATAGTTTTTATAAGATTACAGTTAATACCAATTTTGTGGATGTTTAATTATTAGATAATATTATTTTAAACTACAATTATTTTAAATAGTTAGATAGGCACGTGATTGATAGTTAAACATACTCAATAAAATAACTGATAAGAACTGTCCAGAGTGTTTTTTTTGAAGGAAGATTTATCATTCCTTTAAAATTTAATACACCTTCAACAAGTATCTTAACTAAGAATCGAAGAATACTCATTGTGTAAAGTATGTTCGGATTTTTATATTTATTACATACAGTTATTATGCAGTTATATTATATTGAAAATAAAATACATTAAATTTAAGATTCAGTTTAATATATTAAATTGAAGCAAATTGTAACTTAATCAGTAAATATTATACAGGTATTTTGCGTAACTGTTTTATTTTTAATTTGATTAAGAATTAATGAATACCTCGGTTTAAATTAAAGGAATGGCCACTCTAGTCAATAACCTAAATAATTAGAACTATTATGAATTATAATCATAAGAGAAATATGTTGTATAAGGATGAAAGGATATAACCGTACATTTTTTGTGACAAAATAACCACACAATCAAAAAAATTTATTATTTCATTTATAATCTAGAATCTATTAAAATCACAATAGCTAGGTACTTTTTAATATTATTCATGACGTAAACGAAAGTTCCTGCATAGTTAGTTGGTTCCATTCTTAAGACAACAAAAAAAAGTGTTGTAATATGTCAGCGAATAAAAGGGTTAACACCTTCACCCCATCATTTTGTACTCATCCCCAATTGAAACAACTCTATACACTTACTTCATGATTTAATGCAAACTATGTCGATTTAAATAACGATTAAAAAAAGGGAATCGATTTTTATAAAAGTATACTGTAAGTACTACCAAAATATTGGTAGTATACACACTTTTATCACATTACAGTATTAGATAGTGAAAATAAACCAATTATTAAAAGTATTATACCTAATGTAGGTATGTTGGAAATGACGTTAGTAATGTATTATTTAATATTATTTGTACTTTGCACTTACTAAGTCATTTGATTACAATTTTATAGTTCAAAAATTGATATATTCTTACTATTATTATTATTATTATTATTATACATTGTTATTTTTACTGAACAGAGATCAAGTAATTCTTTGCAAACTGTATAGATCCACTCGGTATAAATTGTAAATAATTTAAATGCAATAATGTTTTACCGAAATGTATTTTTAATGTAATGCCAAATAATTTCAGTTTCTCAGACATTTATTATTTTACAAAGTAATCAATGAATTCTGTGGAAAATTCCGTTAAAAAATTATGTTACTCTTTAAAATTATTTATTCGGTTGACATAATAAACTATTTTATCTTTCAAATATTTATATAGAGATTAATAATTTTAAAAAAACATGGGAATTTTTATAATTTAGAGGTTAAAGTTTATAGCTATACGATATTTACGATAATGCCCAAATTGCCAGGCCATTGTCGTCATATACCGAAAGTTATCTTCTAAATTATTTGATCACTGTTGTAAATTAAAAAAGCCGGACATACTTCGCACGACGGGTGGTATTCTCTTGACGGGCGTATTAAATTTTAAAGAAACGATAAATCATTTCTTCAGTAAAACGATTCTGAACGAAGGAAGTTAAGAATAAAAAAAAAAAAAATTTTCAAAAAATGTCCAAAATTTTTTTTCACATTTTCAAAAATTTCTTGCACCAAAATCTTTTTTATAGGATTTTCTATCTATGTTAAAATTTTTATAAAATTCGGATCAAAAAATGATGGTTTCCAAGTCGTTTTTGTCAAATTTTTGGTAGTTTTTTCCAAAAAGAAAATTGAAGAATTGAGATATTCAAAAAATGACCTTTCTAAAG
>JAIPRM010012658.1:0-11968 GCA_025469315.1 Stegophylla sp. TES_Ste_2020 | reverse complement strand
TGTCTAAAAACGACTCGGAAACCATCATTTTTTGATCCGAATTTTATGAAAATTTTAACATTGATAGAAAATCATATAAAAAAGATTTTGGCATAAGAAAATTTTGAAAATGTGAAAAAAATTTTTGGACTTTTTTTGAAATTTTTTTTTTCTTATATTATTAATTTCCTTCGTTCAGAATCGTTTTACTGAAAAAATAATTTATCGTTTCTTTAAAATTTAATACGCCCGTCAAAAGAATACCACCCGTCGTGCGAAGTACACCCATCGTACGAAGTATGTCCGGCTTTTTTTAATTTCTTCGTTTGATTATTAAAATACGTAATACAACAAATTAGGAAATAACTAAAAATACAACAAAGAAGCATAACATACTTCGTACCATGGGTATTCTTTGCTCCTAGTGGTGATAATCTTAGTGAATGGTTTGAATTTTAATGAAGCAATAAATCATTTATTTATTAAAATCATTTTGAGCAGATTTTCATTTAATTATAGACAACATTAAAAATGTCAGCTATATATTGAATAGATATGTTTAACAATTTTAGATTCTGAACGAAGTGAAGAAGCTTATGTTTTTACAATGATATTTTTTTTTTTTTCTTCCGCTCTGTAAACACTTTTTCGTATAGAAATACGTACTGATCCAAAAGTTTCGATCAGTAACTTTATAGATCCCAAATCGGATCTAGTTGGTACTTTAGAGAGGTCATTTTTTAAATTTCTCAATATTATATAGGGAATACCACCCATGTCCGGCTTTTTTCTTTCTTTTTTTTGAATTTCTCAATTCTTTAATTTTTTTTTTTTTTTTGAAAAAACTATCCAAAATTTAACAAAAACGACTCGGAAACCATAATTTTTTGATACAAATTTTATGAAAATTTAAACATCGATAGAAAATCATAATATAAGAAAGATTTTGGCACAAGAAAATTTTGAAGATGTGAAAAAAAAATTTTGGACATTTTTCTAATTTTTTTTTTTAAACTATTAACTTTCTTCGTTCAGAATAGTTTTATTGAAGAAATGATTTATCGTTTCTTTAAAATTCAGTACACCCGTCAAGTGAATCCCACCCGTCGTGCGAAGTATGTCCGGTTATTTATAATTACCATTATTATTTTCGAAGGTAAAAAAGATGGAATGGTTTTGTACTATTACATAGTTTATCTTTCTGATTTCACTGTTGGTTATGTTCTTATCACTATTATTTTTTTTTGAATGTTGTTACTGATTATAGATAATTATTAATTATAGAGGAGAACATAAGGACATAATACAGTAAATAATGAGGTGAAAAACTGAAAACCACAATACAACAGAAGTAAACTAAACTTATTTTTTTTGTCATACACCTAATTCAAATTCAAATTTGTAGTCACTTTCAAGCCGCTCAACGTAAATAATTACCTTTTGGAATTGACACGGTATTGGCCTTGAATAAATTGCCAAACCACACGCGATTAAACAATAATAACATTTAATTTAAAGAATGACATTACACTTAAGAAACTACAGCAATGTGTTGACCACTAAGAATTTTCTTTAAGAATTAAACAGCGTTGTAAGTATTTAATTATCTTTTAAGCATGCTCAGAGCTGGATTTAGGACTAGGCTTCCTAGGCTATAGCTAGAGACACCATGACTGAGTAAAACTCTTAATCTACTTGAATGAGCTAGATAGTTTATTAAATTATTTTTCGGAATTGATATTTATATGCCTAAAAATATTAAAAGAAAGAACTTAAAGATTAGTTAAATATTAAATATTAAATATTAGTTAAATATTCTACTGGCCTAGAAGATAAGTTATATGAGGAATTTCATATAATTACAATATAATACATATATGATGTTAAATAATTATTGAATAAGATTTAATTAAAAGTCAGATAAAAAAATCTCCCAGCATATTTTTGAAAATTTTTAAGAAAAAAAAATTATTGCAACCTTTCCAAATCTAAATATTGCTCTGAAAATTTATTTAACCATTATTCCATCTAACACAATTGGTAAAAGATCGTTCAGTATTTTTAAGGGAATTAAAAATCGCGTAAGCAATTTAATTTCAATTATTACGGTACCCAGTTTAGCATAATGTAGCGCAAATTCAGAATTATTTGAATCGATTGATTCTGAAGACTTAAAAATATGTTTGTAGCAACTAAATCAAGGAAGATAAATATTATTAATTAATAATTAATATAGATTATAATAATGAATATTTTTGCTATTTACATTAACTGACAATTGTATTGATTAGGTTAACTGTTAAAAGATAAAAAATAATAATTACCTATATAATATTTACTATACACAATTTTTATATTTAATAATAGGTGTATTAAATTTAATTTTTTTCTATTTTGAAAAATTGTCTTTTTCTAGCCCTTCTAGACTTAGTATTTTACTTTAAAAAATTTTAAAACTTATTTTTTTTAGGTAAACTAGCCCTGAATACGCTCCAGATAAATTCTGATGAATAGTTTAATATAATTGTAGGTAATGAGTAGAATTTTTCAAGTAAAATATAATAATAAATGAAAATATATTTTTATTCAAAATGTAATGAAATAATATTATAGATTTCATTATTTAACACACATAATATATACCAATAAATAAGTATTTTACAAAACAATAATCTGAATAACATCTGTCACACTATTACTTCATAGATAAATTCCTTAAATGTTCAAAAGTATCAGTTAAGTAGTGTGGCACCATTTCTAAAAATATTTGAGTATTTAATTCTGCAATGAACATAAATCTTTCTACGTAAAATTGAGCCACGCAATATTCATGAGGTATGTCAAGTTTCTCGATTGATCTGTAAAACAAAAAATACAATTACGAAACAGAATAATCATAACTTGATTGAATTAATTATAATAATAAATGAATATATAATGTAAGTATTTATAATTTGTTATTAATACTAAAACTATAATTATTCATCGTGGGAGTGTGACAAAAGGCATCGGTGACATGTTTTGTAAAATACAATACCAAATCGATTGTAATATTTTACAGATTGTATACTATCTCAATATTTATAGTACCAATAAGATGTAATTTTTAGACAAACTTTACTACTTGTAAAGCGATTTAATACATTAGTCACTCCAATCAACATTTTAAACTATAATAGTAGTAGAAAAATCTCAATAATCAATATGCATGTTAGGTATAAAAATTGCTTCTATCGCCCACCTTAAAACCACCACTGAGAATTAAACGTCACATATCTGACGTACTAATGAAACCTGTGCTGTTGAAATTTTGAGCGCAAAACCTACCTTAATGAGAGTTGAAAAGAGTCTGAAATCAGAGATTGCTCTAGGTGGCAGTATTTTCATACAATGTAAAGAATACCAAAACAAATAATACAAAAAATATGTTATTTTATAAGAAAATGATTATTTTTCCATAATTTGTCTCTAAGTGCATCAGTACTGGGTACACTAGAGTGTTTTTTTTCGATTCCATTAGCTAATATTTTAGCACTGCACCTAAAAAAATTCCACCAAAGTATTAGCTTCCTAAATAAAACCTATGAATGGCGTAAATCAAGTTTATTTCCCATTTAATTAACATGAGAAAAAATTTATTTTACTCAATTATGGATAAATTTTTTATTTTTTTTATTTCTGAAAGCAACATTTTATAAAAAAATTAATTTCCTACAAAAAAGAAACTTTGTACTAAATTCATGAATTCTATATTTTCAAAAATACACTAGCTTAAAAATCAGAATTGAATGAAATCCTTTTTTTATCTTTGAAAACCTAGTTATCCCAGTTTAAATCGACAAATCAAGGGTTATTTTAAATTTGAATGCTCTCACCAAGTGAGAAGATGTAACATGTACTAATGAAACAAGCCTAAAGGAGCTTAAAAATAGGTACCTAATCGCATTATGTACTAATATCATATTTACAGTTTTTAGGAAATGCATATAGGCATAAGTAAATTAGATAATAGGTATGAAAAAAATACAAAAAACTTAAGAGAGACACAGATACAGAAACTAAATCTATCCATGATAAGAACTTTAAAACAAAAAATTATACCATTTTTTGACAGCATTTACCTTATAAGTTACAAATCATTTTAGTCCTAATTTCACATAACATAATATTAATAATTTATCACAGTATTCAAAGGCTATATTTAAATGTTTTTTTTTTTTTCTAAAAATCTAATAATAATTAACAGACTTATAAAAAATAAAATATTTATTTTCTTGCCATACTCTTCTTGGAGTAAGAAAATTTTTATTTAACATTTATTTTATATTTTATTTAACAGATTAATCAGTGAACTATCCATGGTTGGGGTGAGCCAACAACTAACTATATTTACTATAAGATTTAATCATCTCAAGTTTACTAAATAAAAATTTGTATAATTCTTTGAGTTTATAATACATTACAAACTTTTTTCATTGATTTCTACTCTCAACGTTTAAACTTTTATGGCTTAAACAAATGATCCTAAATCAATATTATCATAATGAAAATGTAAATGTTTCAGTTAACAAAGAAGTAATATTTTTTTGGCATTTAACCTCTAGTCGAATTCATCACACTAGGTAAAAAAAAATTTCAAAAAATACATCAGTTTTTCTTTTAACAATTTTTAGTTGTAATTTTACTTCTTGTTAACAAATTAAAACTGCATTACTTTTTAATGTATTTATATAACTTACTAGCAAAAAAAGCTTTAATTTTAATTTTTTATATAATATAATAACTAGATTTTATTATTATTATATTTTGACCTACTGAGCATTAAGTGCAAAAGTTATTTCATAGTATACCTAAATTATCATCATTGATTTTTTTTCTATACATTAAATAATGACAATATACTATTTATTTTAAATACATTAAAACTAAGAAAAAAAAATACATACTTGGAACAATAGCTAATGATAGATTTGATGTATTGAGCCAAATACTCAAGATATTGAGTTGTAATGTCTGGATGAAACTGTTTTAGGAATGTCTGTACTCCAATATACAACGGAGCACCATCGACTGGATCTCCAATTTTTTTCCACATCAAAAGGTCTAAAAAAAAATTAAATTAAACAAATTGTTATAAAAAATTATTTCTAATCTCATGATTAAAATAATATTTTTAAAACGCTTACCTAAATTTTCAGTATATTGCAGTTTGGAAAATTGAGAAATAGTTAATAAAAATATAAGAAAAGATATGTATTGAGTCGTGTTTGTAGTTACATATATTTTTAAATATGGATTTCCAATTCCTGACCAATCCAGCATTTTACTTAGCTCTGGTAATAATAGGTTATCGTTATCAGGATACGGTTTGTTTTCTGGATCTCTAAAATGTGCTTTTATTTCATTTAACACGGCTCTAAGTATTAAAAAGTAACACATAATCAAATGTATGATAAAATACTGATTACAAAGACAATTTAATTTACTTGTTCATGGCATCTAAGCAATCAAATAAATTTCTAGCATTTAATTTACATGAAACTTCAAGCTCAAAAAATATTTGCTTCCGTATAATCTGAAGCTGGCCAATTCTCACAATTGATTCCAAAATAATAGGTATTACTTTTTGAAATTTTAAATAATGCTTCTGGTATGTTTTAATTGGATTAACTAGTTAATAAAAAAAAAAAACAACAATAATTTATAAATCAACATTTCTTTATTAACATATTAACTATCAAAAATCACAAAATTAAGTGCAATTTCAAAAAATTACACCAGGTAGTCTCTACCCATGCATCATATTCTTCTTAAGTTTCAAAAACATATTTTTTGTGGCATTTTAGTTATCAAAATTACTTTGACCACATTACAGAAAAAGTAATATAAAATAAATATGCTTGGTAGTTAGTATAATAATGTTACAGTGAATTCAAGATATCTTTGCAATTGGATAAAATTAATCGCAGTAAGCACACTACGATTAATACAAAAATGTCTTAGTATTAATATTTGATGAATTAAAATTCCGTATAACTATAATGAAAGTATTAATAAATGTAACTTAAATAGTCTCAATTCAATAAATAATTAGTAGAGAGTGGATTTAATAGAAATTAATTTCTGGCTGCGGTAAGCACATATTTGATTTATTTATCAAAGAATAGAAAAATGAAACTTGTTTTACATATTTTAGAATTTCTCAATTTTAGTGTCATTTTTAGATTTTGAACAAAGTGAAGAAGCTAGTGTTACAATGATGTTTATTTTTATTTATTTTTTTATTTTTTTTTCTATGAACACTTATTCGTATGAATCTACTTCTCCAAAAATCTCGATCAGTAACTTTTTAAAATCAAATTTTCCTCTATTTGGTACTTTAGAAATGTTATTTTTTTAAATTTCTCAATTCTTCAAATTTTTTTTTTTTATTTTGAAAAAACTACCAAAAATTTGACAAAAAAGACTCGGAAACCATAATTTTTTGATCCATACTTCATGAAAATTTAAAATAGGTAGACAATAATATAAAGAGGATTTTAGAGCAAGAAGATTTTGAAAATATGAAAAAAAAATTTTGGACATTTTTCCAACATTTTTTTTCTCATTAAATATTAATTCTTTTATTTATTAGATTAAAAAAAAAAAAAAAATAGTAAAGTAAAGGCAAAGCTGAACATGTTCGCACCAAGGATATTCTTCGCTCTTCGAGTCAGATACTCTTGGTAAGTGTATTGAAAATGACGACCATTATTGACCTATATATTATAAACTTCTTTTGTTTAGAATCATCTTATTGAAGAAATGATTTATTGTTTCTTTAAAATTCCACAAACCCACTAAGAGTATTTGACCTGAAGAGCAAAGAATATTCACGGTCCAAAAAATGTCCGGCTTTCTTGCCTTTACTTTACTTTTTTGGTATTTCAAGTATTTATTTTTTGTATTTAAGTGCATTTATTGTACAATATACAAATTTAGAGTTATAGACTTATGTATTTGTATTTAACATAAGTTTACATTTAAGCATTAAAATCAGAAAAAATATTTTAATTTTAACTTAATGCAAACTATGGAACTTAATGCATATAGCTTTATAGTTGTCACACAATTATAGGGAACACATTTATCTAAAAAATTATATATTACGTTTCGAAAACACTTTTTAAGGTGATGTTGGGTAATAACATGAAACTTTTAAAATAATAAATTTTTTTTGTATTTTTATTTTAGTATTATTATACTGTCACAAAAACATATAATAATATTCATGTTTTTATATCAGACATTTAAAAATAAATAAATTAACTTTTTAAGGCATATTCTTAAGTTTGAAACCATTAAATTAGAGCCCTATTGATGAATATTAGGGGTTTTCGAATATAACGATATATCGATATTAATACAATATCTACAACTATACATCGATATTTGATAATATCCAATGAAAATGGCAATATTTGATGATATTGTCACATTTGTTTTATTCTATCTGTATGTTAAAACAAAAATATATTAGTTTCTAAAAAAAAGAATGGTTTAACCAATTGTATTGTTGTTGTGATATGTTAAATTATTATATATTAGTGTCCTTTTACTTTAACCTTCCAAGCCAGGCAATAGCACTTGAACATGTAGTGTTTACTATACTAATATCAATATATCAAAATATTGATATATCAATATATTACAATATCAATATACTATAATTAAATATCACCATCATTTTTATAATATTGATATTCAAAAAAATATCATTGAAGAATATCATGAATATTAATTTTTACATAGACAAATAATTATATAAATTCTAGTATTAATATAATCATAGATAGTAATAATTATTCTTACTTATATCATCAGTATCCAATTCTTTAACGATTGTTCCAAGAATATTCAACCATTCTCTATCTTTAATAATGTTTTTTTGTAAATAATTCAGCAGCTTCTAAAAATGTTTATAAAAATTAATTCAAAATAATAAGATTTTTGGTTTCAATTATTATCAATTATTTACATTGTTATGACATCATATTCAAAATTTGACAAAAAAGACTCGGAAACTATCATTTTTTCATCCAAACTTTATGAAAATTTAAACACATATAGACAATAATATGAGAAACATTTGTCACAAGAAAATTTAGAAAATGTGAAAAAAAATCTTGGACATTTTATTTTAACTCTTTTTATTCTTATTTATTCTTATTAAAAGAATAAAAAAAAGAGTTAAAATAAAATGTACAAGATTTTTTTTTTCTCATTTTCTAAATTTTCTTGTACCAAATGTTTCTCATATTATTGTCTATTGTGTTTAAATTTTCATAGAGTTTGAATCAAAAAATGATGGTTCCAGAGTATTTTTTGTCAAATTTTAGGTAGCTTTTCCTAAAAAAAAAAAAGATTGAAAAATTGGAAAAATTGAAAAATGATCTCTCCAAAGTATTAGCTAGGAGCAAATTTGGTTTCAAAAAAATTCTGATCAAGACTTGGACAAGTATTTTTATAAGAAAACTTGTTTACAGAAAAAATAAAAAAAACAATAAACATTATTGTTACAACACTAACTTCTTGACTTCGTTCAATATCTAAAATATTAGTACATAATATGAAAGTTTTCAATATTTATATTTATTACTATTGGATTAAAAAGTAATGTTATAATAGTACAATTAATATATTGCGTACTTTAAGTTCAGCAACTATCATAAACCCAATTAGTTTATCTAAACCAGTAAGTCCACAAACATTAATTGAGTTGATAATATTTGAATAAAATTGTATATTAATAATCTCCTCGTTAGTCTTAAGATCATACCATGCAGTTGTTTGTTCTTTATAAACAGCTACCCTGTTTACAGAGCATAAATTAATATCTCAACAATGGTTTTTTATTGATTAATATCTATTATGATAGATAACTATATTTTAATAAGAAAAATTTTAAATATTACATACTTTGGATCAGTAATACGAATGAGTTCCCTAGCAAGGCGACCGATAAATGTCATGGATTTATTATCACAAGGTTCAAATGATGGAACAGGTACAACTTTACTCTGATAAACACTTTGCCAGTCTAATATCTTTGCACGCATAAAACTGTTACATTCCATTTCAACATTATAGCCAATTATTCTACTCAGTTCTTCTTGCCATATTTTTAAACCATATATGCCAATATAATCTTGTATATATTCAAATGAACGACGATAACCTGCCATAGTTTTACTGAGTGCTCCAAGTTTAGATAATAATTCACTAGTCTAAAAAAATTTAAAAAAATAAATAACAAATAAAAGTAATTTTAAAATTTAAAAACTATATACTTTGGCTTTAGGGTTGAATATAAGACCATTATGTAGAGCAACTGCAATATGATGAACTAATTCTTTCCGAATTCCATCTTCAAGAAGCTGTTTGGGATCAATTTCAACAACACCAACTAGTGTACTTTTCATACACAACACACCTTCTGTCAATACTGACACGGAATTAGTCAGCTTGGCTACCTAAATATAATAAAAATAACAAATTAACAGGAATAAAAATGCATTGAACATTTTATTTTACCTCAAGTCTTTCATCAAGTTGAGCATAATCATTAAGTTTATCCTTTTCCAATCTAGTGGGTACTTCATTAATAACATCTGTTTGTAATGTAGCTATTTTGGTCATATATTTGAACATAGTTTCAGGAATTATATGCAGTACTTTACGTATATATTCTATTAATTCTTGTGAATAATATTTACTGACCGACATTAAGTTTTCACTGCCGCACTGATTAATACGTATTAGGGGTACTTCCATACATGACACGAGCTAAAATTGTGGAAGTCATTAAACTTTTTAAAAGTGAAATATATTAACTGATATGATAATAGTCAGACATATTGAGGAAAAAGCATTCAAAAATAAATAAGTTTTGGTTTTCTATCCTGAATACTAATTAAGCTGTCAGTACATTAGCACGGTTTAGCATACCACTTAAACTCGCAAAGGGTAAAAATATACCACAGTATCTTAAGTACCACAAGTACAAAACAAATAATTCTTAAATATAGATTATTTTATTTATAGTCATTATATTATTATGCTGAATCTACACAGGACAAGAAAATAAAACAAAAAATAAACTCAATTCTACCCAAAACAGATGAAACAAATTATTTTTAAAAACGGAACCAAAAAAAACAACTAGACTATGTGGACAAGACAAATAAGTTTCATACAAGTAGTAAATACTTTTGTAGTTTACCTGTCTTCTAATCTCTTACAAAATGAATATCTATATTACCTATTTTATGATCTATTAAGCTGGGACAAACCGAAAATGGGTCATGGGGAGGGAGGTGATAGAGACATACTAGTGATCATTAATATTATGTGAACATTAAGTTTTGACTGGGCTAAATTTTTACCCTGCTTGAATGAAGATGGGTAAATATAGAAGTGCTTACATCAAATGATCTATATTAAAATGGACCAATAACAATACGTATTGAAAAATATTCCTATTTTGTTAGTCAAATAATAAAAATGTTATCAAATACTTTTAAAAATGTTGTACGCAGTTTGATCACAAATGAAGGTTCCTCTTTTATTGTACTTTGCATTAAGCTTGTATATCTATCAATGTGATACCAAGCATAACTAAAATCCCCTATGATTTGAAGGTCTATAAGAACATTATCCTTAACACTTATGGTTTTCATCATTTCACGAAGATACAAATGTGTATCTTTAATAGTCTGACTCACTTGATAATTATTTGCGAGTTGATGAAATTCTAATAATAAAAATATATACTTGTAAATATTTTATGTTAGTTAAAGTAATATCAACATTAAAAATATGAATACCTTGAACTTCATCTAAAGCTTTGATAATTTGGGTAATTTTTCTACTAGTAACAAGCTCATCATCTAGAGTAATTTTTTCAATTTGTTTACCAATATTAACAAACCATATCTGTAAATTTTCTTTTAAAAATTGTATCATTAGTATTAAAATACTTTAATATTATAAATTTATGTTATTACCATTTTTTTTAACTCGTGACATAGTCGTCAATCCTGAAAATATTTCAGATAATTCATTCATACGCTCAACACAATCATCTTTTCGTTTGAGCCACCTAGCTTCTTTTTCATCTAATAACTATAGGCAAATGAAAAACATATAATTAATTATATTTAAAATAATAAAACTAAAATGTATACAAACTAACTTACACTTTTGAAAGTGTCTTTTATTTTCAATTCAAATTCAGAAGTAGTTATTAGCAAATCGAAAATTAATTCATCATTATACAAGCTTTGATTACAAATTTGATCAGAAATCTGTTTACTTCTCTTAACATTTTCTGAAACTGTGTTATTAAAAAAGATAATTAATAACTGTAGTACTTATCTAGTATTTATTCATATTGGTTTATACTTACGAATATGTGCTGTTGAAGTATGTAATAAATACCATCTTAATAAGACATTACAATTTCGACAAAGATTCATCACAGAATTAATGTTATCCAATATTTGTTTTTCAATATTAGGATTTCCAAGTATATTTTTTATTTCAGCAGTTGTTTTCTGTGATAAATAATAACCAATAATTAATAATAAAACAAGCACTAAATATGCAAAAAAAAATATGTATATACATATTTATTTTTAGTTTATATAAAATAAATATTGACATTTGGTAAGGTAGATATTCAAACAAATATTTCATTTTATACTAAACAGTTTCTAACAGTCACTTTTCTGTAACTGTTATATAACAGTTTTGTTAACAAACAATTTTCCAATATTTGAATGATATATTTATAATTACAGTGGAACCTCGATAAGTCGTAATTCAAGGGAAATGCAATTTTTTCGACTTATCGAGGTTTTCGAGTTACCGAGGTTTTACAAAAAAAATTCGACTTAAAAAGTTTTTAATTTTTTTAATTAAAGTTTTTAAAATTTCTATAGGTATGCAA
>JAIPRM010012657.1:0-11969 GCA_025469315.1 Stegophylla sp. TES_Ste_2020 | reverse complement strand
TCTTTTTTTTTTTTTTTTTTGCTAATTTTAAAATAAAAAAAAAAAAAAAAAAAAAAAACAATCTTTTTTTCCCCGTCCTCGAAAAGAGTGCTACTCGAGAGTGGATTAGTCCCAGAAACCACCCACAACACAAATCTGAAATTACTAATATAGAATCAAACGAATGAACGACTCTGTCAAAGCGTCCGATGACAAAAACGCGACCGAACGATAAATAGGGGAAGGGAAAAGTGTCTGTCAAACGAAATTACGACGGAGAAACTTCAAAATTTGTTGTTGGCACTCTGGGGGCAAGAGCGTTTCTTCTGATTCTGGTGTGGGCAAATCGTAGAGATTCGAAAACGCTTGAGATTTTTCAAGAGAAAACCGAGAGAGAAGACGGCCGGGAAAAATAAAGTAAACACACATTCGATAGTGTAGCAACACGTCAACCGGAAGAACTATACTAGTAGGTGCGCTCCGAAAAGCATCATCGTCAATGATCACTTCACGGTTGGATGACTCGTACGCCGAAATGATGACATCCGGTTCCGGATTTTAACTCAAAATACGTGGTGAAGTACAAGAAGAGTAGTATGATTGACTCGGTGGTTTACTAATAACTATAAAGGCCTAGTGATCGCGGTGGTTGCTATTATATAGCTAAAATCGTTGTCTCAGATTTAAGTCGTCTTTGAAAATGTTTGATGAAATGTAAGAACAATAATTATTATTTTACAATAATGTTTATTCGCATTTGTTTTCCCGGCATCTGTGAATATTTTTTCATATAGAAGTACTTATTTTTATGTAAGTTTCGACCAGCAACTCATTGAATCAGAATTCGGTTCTAGTTGGTACATTAGACGGGACATTTTTGAAAATTTGCATTTTTTTTTTTTTTTCTAAGGGTTGACACGGTAAAATATTTGTATTTTTGTCATTTGATTTTCATTTTTTATTTGATCGCAATAGAAAATTTAAAAACGACCAATTTAATTTGTCATATATAGTGACTATGGTAACAAAATAGTCAGTAAAATATGTTGAAATAAACTTTGTTTTAATCCAGATCATACCTCATTTTATATTAGATTACCTCATGCTTCAATTACTTAAAAATAATAATTTTAAAAATGTTAAGACAAATATTGGACTTTGTACGTCATTGGAGTCCAAGAGGTATATTTACCTTTCTGGTGTCCTCAGGCTATACAGCATAGCTTAGTCATAAAATATACAACTCTCTGTCCTCCCTCTTTCCTTGAAACATTTCTGCATCCCTCTATTGTTGAATATCGGATAATTTCCATTCTAATTCTAACCAAATATGCCACTATATTATAGTTGATTAATTAGAGTATACTAACTACTTAGTAATATAAATTAATTATGAAATTAAATTAAAAAAAAAAAAAAATGTGTTTATTAATATAGAATTAATCTGTGAGATATAAGCATATTGTTATTAGTGTAGTTATTATATAATATAGTTACAAAACTTAAATGACTTAATATTTCATAATAGACTTAGGTAACTAAAATAAATTTAAATAGTGTTGTGATATACGTAATGCTAAATATTAAATTCAACTCTTTATCGAAATCAAGGACTATTCGTTTAAATTCAAAGATAATAAAAACAATATGGAATACTCCTACACATAATTTCATGTACATTGTACACGCACAGGTTTCAATGTGTTTTTAAAAAATTATTTACATGTTCACTGACATCGAGGTAACACAATTCATTTATTTTCAACAATACAATATGTCGTTTGTTATGAGTCATTGAAATCCAATGAATCCATTAAGACGTTATTTCGATAAACGCCACACCACAACAATAATCAGGGCCTGAAACTCGTGATAGTAATGAAAATAAAATTCGGTTTTGGGTTTTTAAAATTATTTGTTTTGGTCACTAAATAATTGACAATAATTGTTGTTGGTTTTGGCTACTAAACTGGTTTTTGAAAATTTGGTTTTCTGTTTCTCGTTAAAATGAATTCGTTCATAATATAATATCTGCTCTTTGCGTATTTAGTGACGGCGGTTCACGGAAACTTAAAATAAAATTATGTAGACAAAAAAACTCCCCCCCCCCCGGACAAACGTCCATTCCTTTTTGTATAATTGTTCAATTAAGAATACAACTTTGTGATATATTATTAATATGATAAACATCACGCGATATTTATAATTTAAGAACACTCGCGTCACAATACCCACGCGTATTTTGTACAATTTAAAATTATTATTAGGAAATTATTAGTAGGTATCGATTAAAATATGATATATATATATATATTTTTTTTTAATTATTGTTATGGATGTAAACGAACTTATAAATATAATTTTAAACGGCTTCATTTCAGTTTGGAAATAGAATAAAACAATACTTAATATGAATAGCGACTTCGATATTCGACAAAAACACGCACGACAAAAAGTCGTAAGTAGCCCCTTGCAGGTTCCATCCCCTTTCATGGAAAGAATGGAAATTAATCAAATAGTCATGATACAGCCCGACATATTATGCTGTTCGAATAAAATAATATGTTTTCTAATAATATTTATTTATTTATTTTTTTTTTTTTGACCGACCACCCCATTTTTCTACAATATTCTTTGATTTCGGTTTTTTCTAATTCCCGCCTTATATTAATTTTATTTCATACAAAAATTCGGGGTCAATTCGTGAAATTCCCGAAGATTATATTCATATGTGTCCATTATAACATCAAAGAGCAATGATTAATATTTATACCACTGGACGGACGAAAATGATAGATATTATTCAAATTTCAAATGTTCGCCGTTCGGGACATTGGGCAAGATTCTTCCAGACCGTAAAGCACTGAAGAGTGAAGCGATCAAAGGGCAAAAGCCAATGATTACAAAAAAAGAAAAATCTAATGTATTTTTAATTTTTGGTAAATTATTAACTAAAACACATTAATCTATCAATCGTTCATTTTCATAGTAATCATAATACATTTCCACAGATCCTTAAATTATGAAAATTTCCTATTTTTCCAAATTTTAGATTCTGAACGAATTGAAGAAGCAAATGTTTTTACAATGATGTTTACTTTTTTTTTTTTTTCTATCAAGAGAATCCCACCCGACGTGCGAAGAACACCCCGACGAGTGGAGTACGCATTTTTTTTTTTTTTTTTAATTTGTCAATAATTTACTAAATTAACCCAATCAAGTAGAAAAGTACGTGAGAAACTTTTAAATCCTAGTGGAAAATATAGATTAGATCTTATTAGGTACGTAAAAAATCTTTTTAAGAATATAATACATTATAGTTAATCTAGAAATAAAAATATGTAGAGAATTCAAAAAAAAAAAAAAAAAAAAACAATTTATGAAGCAAAATATTTTTAAAATTAGCATCGATAAAAATTCCAGAAGATTTTTTTTAGTGAATACTGAATCCCCTGACTTTTCAATGTTTTCTAGACTCGTGGCGACCTTGAATCATGAATAATGGACACATCTGACTTAAAAATTTGTTTATTTTCCGCACTAGTTGTCAAAAATCTTTGTTAATAATATTATATAGAGTTTTGATTTTTGAAAATAATCTTAACGTACAAATTATAAGACAGTCGTTTAAATGTCTTACCATACCGGGCAATTTTCGCAAAAAAGTTTTCAATGGTCACTGGTGGACTAAATAGGTACCTGTGTCGAGCCTGATTGGAGGGCGTGAGACGACGGATGGTCACGAAACGCAAATGACGCAAAGGAGAACCTTGTTTTATTTATTATGTAAGACATACGTCATTTCTATAAATTTAGCTTCGTCGAAACGGTAAGTGGTATTTTTGAAATCGATTTTACAAAAATAGTGTCACCGAGTCAATTATAGTCATTATTAGTTATTTAAAGTCGTATAATACGAAAAGTGATGAAATGACGTGGTCTCAAGACTTCAAAATATACTAAATTTATCAAAAAAAAAAAAAAAAAAACTAGATCGTAAATTTTGTAAGCAGATAATACTGACGAATCATAAAAATTTAAATATTTATAATTTATTGAAATTTAATCAATTGATTGGAAAATATCGTACTAAACAATTCTATTGCGATATCAAAAATAGTTATTATTATAAAATGTAATAGAATCATATGACGTTAATATACTTGTTTTAAATGATTAAGTCAATGAGAAAAAAAATAGAATATCGTTAATAATTCATATTGGTTTGATTACAGCCGACTGAACGTTGAAAAAACTTGGTTTAAGCTAAAATCGTTCTTTGAAATGAAATTTCTTTCATCCAATTTCAAAACTTTTATATGATTCCGTAAATAAAATGGACGGCGAATTCCAGTATTAATTTATTCAATACAAAACTTTATATTATTACCATCTGAAAAAAATATCTTGTGATATCCAAAAGGAATGTAATGAAAGTTTTAACACAATATTAAACATAAATAAAATTCTTTACAAGTAACATGGGAGTTATTACAATTAGTCTACAGTTAGTAAACACGAGTAGAATGGGTTGTAGAAAATTATGAACATTTAGAGAACAAAAAATTTTTCTGGATCAAAGAAAAAAGTCGGACATACTTCGCACGACGGGTGGTATTCTCTTGACGGGCGTATTATATTTTAAAGAAACGATAAATCATTTCTTCAGTAAAACAATTCTGAACGAAGGAAGTTAATAATATAAGAAGAAAAAAATTTTCGAAAAATGTCCAAAATTTTTTTTCACATTTTCAAAATTTTGAAGTGTGTACTTCGCTCGTAATAGTGTTCTTCACACATCGGGTGGGATTCTCTTGACGGGTGTATTGAATTTTAAAGAAACGATAAATCATTTCTTCAATAAAACGATTCTAAACGAAGGAAGTTAATAATATAAAGAATAAATGAGAAAAAAAAAAATTTCACATTTTCAAAATTTTCTTTCGTCAAAATCTTTTTTATAAGATTTTCTATATATGTTTAAATTTTCATAAAATTCGGATCAAAAAATGATAGTTTCCAAGTCGTTTTTGTCAAATTTTGGGTAGTTTTTTCCAAAAAAAAAATTGAAGAATTGAGAAATTCAAAAAATGACCTATCTTAAGTACTATCTAGAGGCAAATCGGGTTTCAGAAAGTTATTGATCGAATCTTTTGCACAAGTATTTCTATACGAAAAGTTGTGCACAGAAAAAAAAATAAATAAACATCATTGTAAAAACACTAGCTTCTTCACTTCGCTCAGAATCTAAAAGGTGACAAAGTGTATATTCAAATAACTTTTGTATAACTGTACACTAATTATATAGTGTTAATTAAGTAATTACTATCAATAATATTAAATGAGCATAGAGTTTGGAAACATTTGCGAATCGAAGACGCGGAGAAAACCGTGTAAAACCTATTTTAAAACGAAAAATTTATAAATTATACAACTCAACAGATAAAAAATTTGAATAATTAGATAATATCCGAAAAACCATACAGCCGTAACCACTGCAACAAATTAAAAACTAAACCATATAAACTACAAAACAATTTCAAAATAAAAACAAAAAAAATTGAAGAAGTATAAGTATTTTTTACATCTATACAAATACAACTTTGCTTAGAAACAGAACAATGTACCTTAAATATTTATTGGAACAACAGTAAAAAAATCAAATATCTTAACTATGTTAAATGTTCTTTTATTAAAACTTATGAAATCACTTTAAAATTATGTAAAGAAAAAAACTCAATTTACAAACGAACGGAAAAGTCGATATCAGTTTTTAGACTTATTAATACACTTATTTCATTTATGAATATCAAAAATAAATATAGGTTAATTCAGTTATTGAAATTTGTAAATTTTGATATTGAGAATTTGTCAAAATTGTTAGAAAAGTAGGTGTATCGACATAATTATCAAAAGAAGTTAAATATATTGTAGAGTTTATTGTGAAATATGACCTGATGACCTTATTTTCTTAGTTTGCTTAGTTAATTACTATAATGAATGAAGAATTGTACAGTTATAAACATATATTAAATTTTCAACACATTAAAAAGTTGGGAAGATATCAAAAGCTAAAAAAAAAAAAAAACACATTACACTTTATTTAGTTCATCTTTTGAAAATTTTGTTTTCATTTTGTGCTGTTGAAATGAAAATAATCATGTTATTAAAACAACCTCTACGCATATTTTTTTTTTTTAATTTTAAAAATATTTCCAGGTATTTGAGTTTTATACAATTATTATACTTATCCTTTATGAACATTAATAACATCAAGAGATACATCATAACTGTTATTAAATTAACCTAATATATTTTTTAGTATTGTTTCTACTGAAAAACCAATTGTTTTAACTATATTTTATTGGGTTTTAACGATTTTATTGACTTGTAAAAGAGGGATTGTTTAGACATAGCCTCTATGGCATTATTATATTCCCTATTATATATATCCGAGCGACTATGCTCACGCTACATCAATACTAATGAATTGTTTCTCTGCTCTCTCTCTCTCTCTCTCTAATTGTAATTTCTCTTCCGGTAAAACATTTCATTCCATAATATTATTATTTAAAATGATCAGTTACAATATTGCATATATTATAAGTATAAATATAAACACATAAAATATGATATTGGGATTTTGGTATAGAATTTCAAAATGTAATTCTGTAAGCAGAAAATTAGTTTTAGGGGTTACTGATGTATTGAATCTATTTTATTTATTTTGAAGTTTTTTGGATAAATTTAACGTTGTACGGTATTTTTTTACATTCTGAACGAAGTGAAGAAATTAGTGTTTTTACAACAACTTTATGAAAATTTAAGGATAGAAAGACAATAATATAAGAAAAATTTTGGCGCAAGAAAATTTTGAAAATGTGAAAAGAAAATGTTTAAAAATGTTCTAACATTTTTTTTTTTCTTTATTAAGGTGTTTGATAAAAAAAAAGTAAAGTAAAGCGAATTAAAGGCAAGAAAGCCAGACATGCTTCGCACCACGGATATTCTTCGTTCTTCGGGTCAGATACTCTTGGTAAGTGATGTGTTGAAAATGACGACCATTATTGATCTTCATCTAATTAACTTCTTTCATTCAGAATCATCTCATTGAAGAAATGATTTATGGTTTCTTTATAATTACACAAACCCAACAGGAGTATCTAACCCGAAGAGCGAAGAATATATGTCCGGATTTTTTGCCTCAACTTCACTTTACTTTACTTTTTTATGTATCAAGGACAATTTTCACACAATGTTCATGGAATATAATAGTTCACAATATATCAACTTTAATGTCATTGTAATGATATCGTATAACATTATAATGTCTAGATTTTCGAATAAGTATAATTCCGGTATGTATTCCAAAGAGCATTTATATGTAAAAACATGTGTTATCCAATAAATGGTGATAGTTCTTGTTTGAAAATATTGAACAATAGATCATTGTACTGTAAAACAGTCAAAAATTGAGTTAAAAAGTGTTTTCATACTATTATTTCAGATATATAAATTCAGAAAATTGACTTATCTTTTAAAAAACAAATATTGTAATATTTTTTAATATTTTCAAGCTTCTAAAATACGTTTTAAACGATATTTTAGGTTTTGGAATTTTTGAAGGTTATTTATTATTATTTTTTTTTTTTTTGATTTTTTTTCATCACAACCTAACTAATCCCGATTTTGACCTTATTAGCAATGTTTGAATATATATGTGCTGATCAAAAGCGTTGTAAAAATTTATGGGATATAATATATTCTTTATGTTTGGTCCAGTAGAATATTATTTTAATCGACTTTCAAACAAATAGCTTCACCGAGTTATACAACATACATTTTCAACCAAGTATTGCAATTAACTATTTCGCGTGCAAGTTAATTCCACTGCACTCTGTTCGAGTCGTTCGAAACACGCGCTTAGGCGGATTTTCAAAAAAATGCCGTCAACATGGCTTACACAAACGATCAATCTTATTCTAGAACCGCACAATCCTTTTTTTCCACTTCCAATGGAATTATCCGCAACTTTTTCCGTCCTCACGGGTTTCGCTTTGTTGTTATTATTATTTTGCAAAACAACAAGTTTACCGTGTTATAAGATGATATTTGTACCGAGTACGCACAGAGAATACACGACACTGGGAAAATCATAATAAATTGCTCTTGCCCGACCGTGACACCGCCGATGACAATAATGGTACGTATCCCGGAACCTAACAATAAAACACATATTGCACGTGGGAATTCCCAGACACTTTTTGAAACAGTGACGGCGGCGGCGTAAAGCTCAGAATCGTGATGGAAGAAGAAACGTTTTTGAATTAAAACAAAATTTCGTCTCCCCAGTATAATGGTAAACTTTAAGCGAGCAAAATATAACATTTCGCAAATCGTCACTATTTCAAACACATCGTATAGACCCACCCCCTAAAATAACAAGCATTCGCGTCGGCGTCCCCGGCCCGTTTGATAAGTGAGTATGTGTACTCTCACCCAGCCACTTCACAGACACCTTTCGCCGTTTATTATGCGCAGGACAAAGCTCCCAATGACATCCATCCACGTCAACCCTATCTTATAACGTGATGTCTTTCGGTTTGCAAAACATCCGCGTAGAAGACCAGTGTATTTACCCCGAAAATAAATTGGTCCCTGCTGCTATTTTTGCACTCGGGTTGTTAGCTAATATCTGCTGCACGTGACAATTGATGACAGCCATATTCGACTTCAAAATCGCACAAGGAAACAGCACAAAATATATAAAACGTCTAGGAAATACATTTACTCGTCCAATAGCGCTTCTTAATTAGCTTAGGGAAATATATTATAATGACATAACACCTGTTGATGAAATAATGGACGAGTTATCAAAAAAAAAGTCAGGGTAACTTATCTACTTGTATCCTTTTACAAGCGCGGAAAAATTATTTTATATTCGATACCTTTGAAAAAAACTTAGCTTAAGTATCGAATATAATTTTCAAATATTATGTTTATGTTAATGTATTTATGACGATCTTGTGTTATTATCTATTTATATCATATTATTATAATATGATGTTGAAATTAAATCATCTATCGTTTTCCAATAATTATAATTGAAATAATTGTATTTCAAATGTTTTTATTACTACAATAATTATTATGTTTGACGTACAATAAAATACAAGTACCTAATGATAAATCGTATACGTATTTCATTTTTATTTTAACAGTGCCTGTTTTTAATCATATTTTTAGTTTTTAGCGATTACAATTATTATTTTATGAAATAATTTTAGATATTATTATGCTTATGATTTGTTATTAAAAATTCAAAAAATTGAATTTATATATGTTATATTTAACACATTGGAACAGATGGAAATTTTATTTCATTCAATAAATATAGAATCGATAGGAATATTCGTTGTGTATTAACTGTTATCATATTATAATTCCCCACTAAATTCAACGAGAACATCTAAAATTAGTAAAATTAACTAAAAATTAAAACTATATTTTATTTAAGATTCTGAGTAGACTTAAGAGGAAGTGGTTATAAAATGAAGGTTATTTTCATTATTATTATCTTTTTCTTTTTTGGAAAATCTTTTTTATGTAAAAATATTCTACCTATGTTTGGACGACTAAAATAAGATAGTTTTAAAGGCGTTTCATTCAAATGTTGGGTATTTTTTTCCAAATTTTTGTGAAACCTATTGAGAAGTTCGTACAACGACCTCTCAAAAAATTACCCTTATAGAGACAAATTTTAATTCAAATATTTGATACCCAAAACTGTTTTTACAAGTCATTCTATACGAAGAAAAAAAAAACATCCCTGAAAAGACACTAGCTCCTTAGCTTCATTCAGTATTTAAAATACACCCTTAACCCCTAATGGCTTATAACATCATTTCCCCCGTTTACATGGCAATAGTTTTAATAGTTATTTTAGTGACCGGAAGTAAATCGAATTTTTTGTGAGTATCCTACGTAAAAGCATAAAAAAAAAATTTCCAACAAGTTTACCCTTCCCCTCACATTCCAGGGGAAATTTTTCTGGTCGCGTCACTGCAGATCGTATGTACTGGATATACTCGTCTGTGTGTGTGTGTGTGTGTGTGTGTGTAGATGTATCACAAGAATACGTATATATTATGGTATCTAATATAACTCAATTTATAAAATCGTATCAACTATCGAAAGTTTATGCTGTTGATTTGAAACTTCTTCAAATGTTTAAATCTCGAAGCAATTAATTTTCGCGGAGCGTGATCAAATTAAAACCTCGGTGTACATTTAATTTTACAAATGTATGTATAGAAATGCCTCGCGGCAACTAATCCACTATATATGCCCTTATGCATATTTCAGTATTTAATTTTCCAAGTTTGTGAAATTACCCGGAGAATAAATAATACCTTTTGTTTGTAAAACGGAAACAAGATTTTGAACTCGCGAAGCGATTTAAAATTACCGCTTTGTAATTATTTTTATATTCTTTATATTATATTTTTGTTCTGTACCGTCTATTTTGAAAAAAAAAAAAAAACTATGCTAATGTAGGTATAGCGTTATCTTTTTGAAAACAAATTAACAGCGTGCGAAGAAATCTCATTGAAAATAATGTCATTAAAATATCTTTTGGATAAAATTTAAAATCGTTGATGTTAATTTGATGGAGATTTTCTTCTAAGATAAAAAAAAAAAAACACATTAAGACGTCGTAGTGTATTAATTAAAATGCATAAGAAAAAAAAAAAAGAAAAAAAGCTAAAACGTTTAAAAATCAAACGTATTGATAATGTTCTGCGGGTAAATTATACAGTGCGCGATTCAAACGAATTTTAAAACCAAACAAGTAAACCAAATTTAGAAAAATATTAATGTGTATATAATTGTGCATATAAATATATACTACGTGAATTAATGTTATTTACCTTTAAAGCCGATTTTACCGGCTGGAAAAAAAATTGATTGAGTATTAGAGATAAAACGTTTATAGTTGTGACTGCACGTGAATATCGCCTAAATTATCATTATTATTTTTTAAAAACGCGATATTTTTTTCTGTAGAATAATTTCCAGAAGAATCGTTAAACCTATTACGGCGGGTTACAAAAAAAAAATAATAATAATAATAATAAAAACAATAGCGTGCTGGCATTGTCCTCGCTTTTTTTTTTTTCATTATCCTAGTTAGTGTAAAAACCGTTTAATTTTCTATAATTTATTTTATTTCACTCGTATAATAATGGCTAATGTCGTTGCGGCGGAACAAGCGTTTACACCATTGTCGCGGTATAAAAACGGTCGTGCGTTAAATTTACCGTAACGATTGCGACCATAAATCAAAAATCGCTCGTACGAATATATTGTATAAGCTTATTTCTAATTATTCTATTTGCAACTCGTAGATACAATGTACTGTCATCACCAAACTAAGCTCCACCCCTCCCTCCAAAAATCAAAAAAAAAAAAACAAAAAAACGTTTGATGACATTTTTTTTTTTTTTGAAAGATGACAACGACCTTTACACGTCACGAATTCGTAATACGAATTCGATACAATATTAAATTTCAAATTTAATCTGTGCAAATTACTGAGCGACAACATAATTTAGTATCAAATTTATGAATAATGCACACTAAGGTTTCTTGAGGTATAATTAAAAAATTGACACTATTAGACTATGTGTAAACAATAAAATAATTATATACCTATCCACCAATAAGGGACAAATAAGAAAACAAACAAGAAAATAGGACTTGTTGAATCCGTGTAAGAAACATATTGACAATTAGCATGCGATAGAAATATTCAATGTGTTTAGGTACAATCAATTTTAATCCTCTGCTATTGTATCTAAATAAATATATTTCTAAAAAGCCGGACATACTTCGCACGACGGGTGGTATTCTCTTGACGGGCGTATTAAATTTTAAAGAAACGATAAATCATTTCTTCAGTAAAACGATTCTGAACGAAGGAAGTTAAT
>JAIPRM010012656.1:0-11970 GCA_025469315.1 Stegophylla sp. TES_Ste_2020 | reverse complement strand
ATTGAAGAATTGAGAAATTCAAAAAATGACCTCTCTAAAGTATAATCTAGAGGCGAATCCGGTTTCAAAAAGTTATTGATCGAAACTTTTGGACAAGTATTTCTATACGAAAAGTTGTACACAAAAAAAAAAAATAAACATCATTGTAAAAACACTAGCTTCTTCACTTCATTCAGAACCTAAAACTATTAAAATAATCTTTAAAACCTTAATTTTTATTTGTAAAAAGAATTCAATAAACGTGCATTTTTTTCATTTTGATACTACCTACTTGCTATTGATTTTTCGATAATTGATGTCTATATATTATTTAATCTCTCGTCTCGTAAGTATAACCGTACACTTGCTATAACGTCATGTTATTAACTTGTATTGTAACATGCATTTGACATACTATTATTATTATTATTATTATAATATATTTAAGGAAAAAACCTTGACAACAATAAGTACCCGCTGTTCAGTATTTTAACTTTTTTTGTCATCGTCATCATTTGCCAAATGTGTATAGTTGTGCGCGCGGCTCATGTAGAAAAATAATATTACAACAAAACGTGCGTAAAAAAAAAAAAAATAAATAAATAAAATAAAATAAAAAAACGAAATTGGCATGAAGGTCGATCACGTATTACCAGCGGCTATATGGTGTCGAACAAACAAAAGCTCTTTTTTCGGCCGTTGTCCTCTCCTCCCGCGGTCCGTGCCGCGAATCCGTAACTATACATACGCCTCACGTGAATAGTCGTTTTTTTTTCGTTGTGTGTTATTTTTATATTTTTTTACAACGTCAACTAGATTCGTCTTTAATCCGACCTCTGGTCCGTTCAAGGCCAACGCAGTCGGCGGTTACCAACACACCTATTGTTTAAATTGGAGCTGGTCCGTACACCACGCGTGCGCGCGCGCACGGGCGACTATACTTGCGTATAATATTTATATACGTACGATAACAATAACAATATATGCGTATGTGGCGAATGCGCTGCGTGACATAAGCCGTTGTCCTGGAAAACGTACTGGTACATAATATTATAATGTATAATATGCGGGCGTAGAGTTCGTGTTGGTGGCAAATAATAATATAAATTTTTTAGATTCTGAACGAAGTGAAGAAGCTTATGATTATTTTTTTATTTATTTATTTTTCTTCCTCTGTAAACACTTTTTCGTATAGAACTATTGGTCCAAAAGTTTCGATCAGTAACTTTATAGATCCAAAGTCGAACCCAGATGGTACTTTTGAGAGGTCATTTTTCAAATTTCTCATTATTTTTTTTAATAATGCGAAAAAACTGAAAAAAAATTGTCAAAATATGCGATTACCGCAATTTCCGTAAAATTGAAAATTACTTTTTGACATAACTTCTAAAACAATGCAGCTAAGGACTTGAAATTTTCACCAACCACTAAAAATAGTCACGAGAAAATTTAATAAAAATTTCAAAAAGATTTGATCAATTTTGAGTTAAGTGCAGCATTTTGAAAATTTCGGAAATATATCATTTTTTGTTAGTTTTTATGTAATAAAATTTTTGATTTTTGATATTAAGACTTGAAAATTTAATATTATCTCACTGACATATATGTCTACTTGACCTGAAAAAATCTTGTAGGTAAATCGTTAGTCAATTTTTTTTTTTATAACCGTTTGAAGTTAGAATTTCGACGTAATTCGTTAGTTTTACCTAAAATCACGCACTTTTACGTACATATAAGAAAATTGACCAAATCGATTGTTTTGAAATTTGGTGTCTAGATTGAAAATTTCATTGCGAATATTTTGGTGCAATAAAATTTCTTACGGACGAATAATTAAACATTTTACAAAGGTTTGATTGAAAAAAAATTGGAGAAAATACAGACAGATATTGCGAAAAATCCATATATTATAAGCATTTAATTACTTTAGGTTGATAATGTTTTATTGCATCTTATGTATTTTTCGACGCTGAATACGATGGTGTAAATTAAAATCCACATGCAACAATAGTTTTCTATTTATTTTATTCTATTTTGAAAATTCAATATTTTCGGTTATCAATTATTACACTACATATCTACTAATTCACCTAAATGGTCAAGTTATGTGCTGCAAGTTAAGTGGTAAAGAAACCGGTCTAGCACGCCGACAGTACCAGGTTCGATTCCAGCCCAGCTCTCCGAATTTTTGCATTTTTTTTTTCTTATATTATTAACTTCCCTCGTTCAGAATCGTTTTATTGAAGAAATGATTTATCGTTTCTTTAAAATTCAATACACCCGTCAAAGAATCCCACCCGTCGTGTGAAGTATGTCCTGCTTTTATTTTTTATTAGTTTATTTTGTCTTCCAAAAAATTTGTTCTGTACCGGTTGCGCTGTACAATATTTATATCGTCGGGTTAACAATAATTACCGTATTTCCTATTTCATATTGCTCGTTGTAGCCCTCATCGGTAAATATAATTTATATATGTGTATAATATGTGTGCGTGTACGTAATTTTAAGCGGTTGCGTCGTGTTTTACATGTTCATTGCGTCGCGCCCAGTTCCTCTGGTGTTTTATTGTTGAACGACCAAATAATAATAACGATAATAATATTATTGTTCCCCGGATACACGTTAAACTGTGGTGCAGCTCATAATCCGGTGGCGGGGTAGTGCACGGTGTGTGATCCGAATGTCACCGCATGACGACTGTCTATTCTCTGTGCCACGTGATGAAACCGTCGGACCGTTGCGGTATTGTACACTAACTAAAATCTAACGTCGACCGCATGTGTCTGACGACGTGTCAACAGTTTTTGTTGAGTTTTTTCTTCCTAGTCTCCTTTTGACCTGTTTCAATGGATGTCACCACTGTATTCGTGTTTATGTGTGTGTGTGTGTGTATTTAAATACGTGTACAAAATATACTGCTGAGTGAATAGCAATAAAAACGATGCTGCGAATGATTCGATTATTATCGGTGTGTTTAGTGTATATTGTTGTATCTAGGAAATATATTTTAATATCAGTTGTATCTATATAATATACGAACATATTGCACTAGAACTGTAATCCTACAAATGCGAGAAATAGACTTATATTGGGCACTCGTTTTGCACCACTTGTGTTTTCGCGTTGTCAGCTCACGATTTTTTTTTTTTTTTTGGTAGGTATATGAAAATTATTAATGCGCGTGTAAAACATATTGCCCACCACTGTCATGAAACAATACAACACATGTACCTAATTTAGTTGTTTGCGCGTGATATATGTTTACACTCGATGAACGATGGTGGGGAGGGGACGAAACGAAATCGTTGGTGGTAGTTTTGTTGTACGTGTATGTTGTACTTATATTTATTTTACATGCAGCATATGCATTGCCTGTGTCGTTTGTTGCAAAATACACAATTATTGCGACGACGCAGATATATTGCTGCAATACTTAAAAAAAAAAAAAAAAAAAGAAAAGAAAATCTGTAAATGTACGCGGTTTCGCGATCGAATCTAGTCCGGCTGTGATCAGAATGCCGCCGCCGTGTTGATCTCCTCTTGTACCGTGAATTTTTTAGTTAGTGGTACCTTAACATTAATAGTATTGTTGGCGGCGGCAGCAGTGATACCGCCATGATAATAACGCTAATTATATAGTGGAAACGCGGTCAGTGGTAAATGGTTACTTACTGACGCCGCCGCTGTGCAATATTTTCCTTCGGTTTTGTCCGAAAACGTGTCTCGAATGTTTATCGTGCTTCCATAGTATTTTTTATTTATCACGATTTTTACGACGAAACCATTTAGTTCCTGTTGCATTCGATTTACTCTAATGTTTTAGAAAACTTTATATTTACCATTTTTACTTTACACCCACTATAAGAACTCGTTTTTATATCGTATATATATATATATATATATTTGTGTGTGTGTACCTACGTATTTGAGACTAAAATTAAACCAGGATGTTCCGAGTTTTTTTTTTTTACTGTAAACATATAATTTTTTTTGTTATAACGTTTGTATAATGATGAATAGAGAAATAATAAATTCACTATTTTTCTTTCTTGCTAAGTAGGTCCCATGATGATTTTCACCATTTGATTCTATTAATTCTACTCAGTACGGTCATTTTGACATTTTAATGTTTTAATTTGGCTGTAGTATACTCGTGTTTTTTCTTTCATTTTAAGACTTTCGTTTAAAATCTTAGGGGATGTAGATAATCGATCACTTTTGTTAACGATTATATATTATAAAACTAGTTGTATCTGTGCACTTCGTTGTCCGAAAAAAACCTGGCTGTCAAAATTAGTTCAGCCTTATAAACAGCCTGAACTCTATAATTTTATTTGCTTAGATCATCATGTTGTCATGGTTAAATCCCGTCAAATACAGAATATTAAACTCTTAAATTATATTTGTTTAAATCAGTGTTTCCCAGCCTTTTTTTACTCAACGTCTCTTCAAAAAATCTAACACTACTTCCTCATATCAATTTTATTATTAAATTAATGACCTTTTTTTTTGTCATGGATATAAATTACCAAATAAATTTTTAAAAAACAGATGAAACTTATTTTATTTTTACGTAAAATAAAAAAATATATTCAACGATGCTAGACAATGTTTACTTATAAAATAAAATATTTACTAAAAATTTAATTATATTGATTTTATTTAGGCATGCAAAATAATTGTACAAAAAACACCTATGTGACTAATGGTTACCTTGAGGTTGATGAAATAATTATATTGTTCAATGGATCTTAAATCTCCCTTTTCACATATTTTTAATATACGTTCAACATATTTTATCCTCAACACAATCTTGTATAATATTACATTTGGCATCATGATCAGTGAAAACTGCTGAACTTTTTTGACGATTGTAAAATGTAGAAAGAAGTATAATTTAGCATCCCTTTCAGTAAAACGCCCCCTCAATATTATAAGTGTCCACAAGGAGGCTGTAGCGTCCCCGTCGGGAACAATCGATTTAGATCATTATGTTTGTCATCATGCTTACCGAAGTTCTTAACTGGGCCGTTTGAATCCCGTCAAAGTCGGTCTAGCCATTTCGAATATTATCCCGTACAAACAGAATAATAAATATATATATATATATATATATATATATATAAATAGAGTGGAGAGCTATATTGAAAAATAAAGTTTGTATCTCCACAGGATATTCTTAAGGTGACATGAAAAAATTAGTTATGGAAAACATAGTTTTTATAGTAATTTGAACTTTGTGAAAAAAAAAATCCAAATTTTTGAATTTTTACGTCCAAAATAGGGGGTGAGCTCGTATAGTAAATTACCCTGTATATATATTTCATCGATGGGTGGAATATAATAAATACATACCTATATCTTTGTATTATTTATTTCGTCATTTGCGAAATTTATTAAACGTACGAAATAAACGCGCGCGTTATACTTCTTATGACATACGATTATTATTTTCAATAACGTGCTACGACTAGGTATTATATTTATCTATTTACGAAGTTTAGATGAAGGCATAAAGATAGTATTTACGACGACACGTTGCGCTATCGACAATAGTGTTGTTTCCATTAAATGAAAATTCGTCCGTGAACAAAAATAAATATATAATATATGTCATAGACACAGATTGTACTCGGAGTTGAGAGGAAAAAAAAAAAGGATGAAAAATCTTCGGTGTCACGGCCAATTCGGGATGTAATAACAAGACAAACCCGAAAAGTCAAGACGTGTATTGTTCGTCGCCGCCGCCGGTATTGTACACCAGATGAACTGGGCCAAGTAGACTGTGCGGCCCAATTCGCTGACGGACCGTGAAAACCGCCGCCACAGCCTCTCTCGATCGATCTCATCACGTCGATGATGGTTTTTATTTCTTGGGTCAGTCGCCACCGTTTGTTATATTATTATACCGCCGCCGTAGCAGTGTGTACGTTTCTTGGATTAATAATTTTGTTTATGATAGATTATCGTCGTCGTCGTCTTATTTTCGTTTTCTCTTTTTCTCTTCCCATCTCGTACTACTGAATAAACTCTATTATATCTATACGTCATTTCGTTTTTGGAAATCGGACAACGAGGCGAAAGAAAGGATTTTACGAACCTATATAGTCGTGTAATTGGATAGTTATTATTATTATTTATTGGGAAAGTCGAATAATTTAGACTTTTCCTCTCTGATACATTCGTTTAACACAATAAAAAATTTGCAATATTCATTTATACGTTTTCATCGGTGCAGGATATGAATAATAGATCATATTTGATATATAGTATACTTGTCAGCGACATGAATCGGAGGAAGCACTAAATTTACTTAATAATCGCGAGACGAAGCGTCGAAATTTCTCGTCAAACGAACGCTATTGCTTCGATCATAAATCGCTATTATTACGTATAAATTACCAAAATCACTATTTACTACTGGTCATTGGTACATTATTATATTGTATTATTATATGGTAACAATCAGTGGCGTAGCCAGGGGGGGGGTTTGGGTGTTCAAACCCTTCCCTTTGATTTTTTTTTAATTACTATTATAGTATTATATCCACCTAAAGGAAATTAAAATAGTTTAACACCACCAAAGTAGATCTTAAATATATAATTTAAATAACAAACCATATGAACGATGAAACTATTATGTTCGGCTAGATAGATAGATCGACATGATTCAATAATTATTTTTCTTGAGTTATTTTTATGTTATAGTTGACACTTTATAAGAAATTTGTATTCGTATATGCCAAAAAAATTAGGAAAAACTTTAAGTTTTTCTAAAAAATTCTTTTAACGCGCTTCAACAATGTAATACAATAAAATTTTTTACATATTTTTAAACTTCTATAGAATTTAGCAACATTTTCAGTGATAATTTCTACTTATGAACGATCATATTTTTTGACAATAAAAAGATTGAAAACATATTCGCAAAATAACCACAACATAAGTATGTTTAGTTTTTATGTTCTTCAATTAGTTAATGAAATTAATTGAGGTTTAATGTATACGTTACTTCTGTAAAAAAAAACTATGGATTAAGATTTAACCATAAATCATAATTAACCTCAATAAATCTACATTTAATCGAAACCAAAAATGTTTAATAGTCCAAAACACCTGAATTTTCACCCTAATAAATGATTCGGGTCCGATGCCCTGGTATATAGCATTATTGTATACACTTTAACCCACCCCCACCATAGCTATACCACTGGAGTAGTACACTAAAAAAACTTGTAAACCCTTCCCTTAAGAAAATCCTGGCCACGCCACTGGTAACAATACTGCTGTGTACTGCAATATTATGCGCACAGTCTTAGACTTAACCACCAGAGGGTCGGAGATTCATCTATGTAGGAGGTACGCGTGTGTAATTTATGAATACAGTTTATGATAATGCGGAGAAGGTGCGTTAATATGGAAAAGAGACGAATCATCTGAACCTGTATGTGAGACAACGTGACGAAGGGAGAAGTCGACCCGCGCCGTAGATCTCTCTAAACGTGTTATATTTTATCTCATCGATCGGCCGTGATTCTCTGGCGTTGCAGTTTGCGCGCTCGTACGTACGTGGGATGATGACGACTACGATGGCCAGTTCCTTTGTGTTTTGGTTTCGTCGTTTTTTAAAAGATGATCAGTACTCGCGCGCGCTGCTGCTGTTACAATTTAGAAAGTAGTAGACGGCTTTCACATCCGTGTGTGTGTGTGTACCCCCGCAATGCTCGCCGCCGCCGAGTTTACGACCATTCACACTCGAACACATTGTGTACCTTTCTCGTTTTCCAACGTCGTCGTCTCGATTGTGTCTGCATTTCTTTTCGTGGGATCCGATGGGTGGGAGTATTTTGAACCGGCTAATTCACTTTTTAATATTTTCCTTCGTTGTTTAATCGGTGTATTTATTTTTAAATTCATCGCCGTTTCGAATTTTTGATGATCCTGTCAAGGACAACTTTTTCGTTACGACGACGGTGGTGACAATGCTGCCAAATTCAACCTTCTTTTCGCTAAAAAAAAAAAAAAATAAATATATATATATATATTTCGAAGGCTCGACTGCACAGCTAAGCTCTGAATGACGAGAGGAGAAAAAAAAAACCGTACAAGGAACCGAAACCTACGATGTCAATAATAATAATAATATACTCAGTCGGGTCTAGGTTGTACGTTTCGCGGTAGAAATTGGTTTTATTGTGTGCCTCGCGCGAAACGTAAATATATTGATAAAAAATAAAAATGTATTGTATCGCGAGAGAAGTCCCCCTCCTCGCACTGTCTTATTGCAAATCAACCTACCACTGTCGTAGTATATTAATTATGTATATTAGTGTTGTAGTAGAAGTGAGAGGTTTACGTTTTGTTATAGTAAAAATACGCGAGTTGTGGAGGTAGTAGTAGTAGTAGTAGTAGTAATAATAATAATAATAATAATAATAATAGTAGTAGTAGTAGTATAGTAGTAGCACGTATACGTTTCGCTAGATATACAAGACGGCGTTGTCCTACTGACCTTCATACCGGTCGTCTCGCCCCCTCCTTTTGATTAATCGGTCTAAAAGTGACCGATTCTAGAAAATAATGATATTAACTGCTGCAGCTGGCTGTCCCCCTACCACGTCAACCGGTTCTCATCCTTTCTATTCTTTTTTTTTCTTTTTTTAATTAGACGTGTAAATGTTGACTAAATTAAGTTATTTTTTTTCATTATTATTTTCGAAAACCCAAATATCACGACATTGATTTCTGATAGATTTTTTTTTATTAATTCTAAATCTTTTAAGGTCAGGTTATAAGGACATGTCTCATCATTCATTATTAATTTACGTATTCCAAATATAGATATATAAAAAAATAGTAGGTACCATATTATTTTATTATGATTAATAAATATGCCGTACACCAACTGTATAATACTTAACATATATTTTAATCTTTAGCTTTTATTTTTATAATGTAATTCTGATATGATTTAGTTTTTTAAATCAGTTCACGAAAATAAAAAAAATTAATTAAAATATGCTTTTTCTTTGTTATGTTGTGAATGTTCTGATTAGTAATTATTTAAATTAAATATTGAATTTTAATTTATAATTTGTTACCATTTAATGAATTAATATTAATTATTTATTTTTTTAACTTAATGTTAACCTTTCGTGAATTAGTTAAAACAACATTTATAGAAATAAAATAATTTTACAGTTTTTTGTGATATGCATGATTTAAAATTTTTTTTTAAATATCAATATTCTAAAAAATAATGTGTGTGTGTGTGTGTGTGTGTATATTTAATATTTGATATTAAAATTTTTCTTTTTCGATTTATAGCTCAATTGTTGTAAAAATTAAAGTTTTGAGTATAGAGTAGTGATAGAAATTTCGCTCGGTATTCTTTGCTTTTTCACTCCATTACTCTAAACATTAAATGTGTACCTATTGCAATTGAACTACTGACAGAAAAAGAAACATAAAAAATTGAAAAAAAATCTATTTTACAATATTGAGTCAAAAGTAGTAGTTGCTCTTTATAACTACTAAAAAACTTAAAAATCATGAATAAAAAAAAAAAAATTATTTTAATTCATTAAATTGTATTGTTAATATTGTTTTAAATTTTGAAAAAATTAATTGATTCCGGACACAGTACCTTATATGCACGAATTATTCATATGTTTAAAATTTATTTTCGTAATTTTGGTTTATGTTTGTTATTAAGTGAATTGTTATTAGTTTATTACACGTAAAATAATGTCTATCTATTTTTTTTACTAAAATTTAAATTTTGTTCATATATATGTATATTTGTTGAGATATGCACCAATTCCTCGGCTGGGTACAACATTGTAAATTATAATACCTATTTGAAAGTAATTTATTTCGTTGATAACGATTTCGGTCTTTGAAATAAAAATAATTTGTACTTTTTTTGGGATAAGGAATAGATTTTGGAATATATAAGGCACTCATTAAACATGTATTTAACGAAAATGTCGAAATATTTCGTTCATAGAATTCACTTTTTGAGTTAATTACTTTTTTTACAACGAGTATAAAATTCTGTAGGGCTGGCTGCTTGAATTTAAAAAAAATTTCTGGTCGTTTGTCCATATCGAGTTCAAAATTGCATACATATTGCTGACTTTAACTTTATTTTCTTAATTTATACTAACATATTAACAAAGTTCAAAAAGTTATAAACTATTCCCTCTTTTTAACGAAAAAAAAAATATATTTATATATATATATATATATATATATTTGCATTTTACTGTTTTTTCATATACAGTTATCATATTCAAGCAGGTGGTTTTTCTTAATGTTGTTAGTTAAGTAATTATTAAAATTATTTTCATTTATTATTAATATAAGGAGTTTAAGAAGGAACTCAAAATAATTGTTTGAAGAAGTGTTTTTTTGGTGATAGTAAAATTAATAAGCTAATTAAAAACAACAAATTTTACCGGGTCATGATAGAGCTCTTAATTGTAAAGTTTCGAAAATGTTTGCTTTACTCCTTTGTACTGGTGGTAATCATAAACAAGTTTCAACTCGTTTGACGAGTTGCTTACTGAGAAATTAGCTATTGCTGATAGTTAGGTCACGATACTACAATATTTATATCTTCCTGCGCGTGCTGTATTTTACTAGAAAAAACCCGACAACGTACATGATTAGTTGATATCACTAATCATTTTTATAACTGTAACTTATGGATAGTCGCATATTATTATAATAGTAATGTCATTAAGTTAATTAAGTGTCAAATAAGTCAAATCAAATTATCAAAACAAAAATATTGTATAATATAATAATATATACAATTGTCCATTTATAAAAAGATATTTTAGCAAAATTTTATGTGAGGAGGGTACTTTGTATCTATAAAAAAAATATTAGTCTTATCTTCTGAAGCCCAATTATTATTGTATACTTATTTTAAAATAAAATCTTTTAAAACATTAATTTTTTTTCCGCTATATTTTCATTTATAAATTTTTTTTTTTTGTAAATTCATCAGTAAAAACAATAATAATTAAAAAAAAATGAAAATACGAATAATTTGTAAATTATAAGCTCATTTTACTTCTTTTTTACACAATAGAAGAAACCACAGTTTAGTAAATCATTTTGTAAAATCGTATTCATACATTTTCCCAAAATTTTGTCAAGTAGTTTGAGCTCTTAAAACTCCCTTCTTGGATGAGCTTGATTTGCATAGAACATTATTGTGGTGTATAGTATACATGTTGCATAATTCTTGCAAGTGATAAAATATCAATTTAAAAATGAAAAATAAGCGTTCTGTCTGTGCCTCATGCATATTTTGTCGTGATTCTGTGAAACGATACTCATATTAATTTTAGATTCTGAACGTAGTGAAGAAGCTTACTATGATGTTTTTTTTTTTTTTTTTTTATTTCTTCCTCTATGAACACTTATTCGTATAGAACTACTGGTCCAAAAATTTTCGTTTTCTCAATATTTTTTTTAATAATGCGAAAAAACTGAAAAAAAATTTTCTAAAAACGGCAAAATATGCAATTTCCGTAAAATTGAAAATTACTTTTTGACATAACTTCTAAAATAATGTAGCAAAGGACTTGAAATTTTCACCAACCACTAAAAATAGTCACGAGAAAATTTCATAAAAATTTCAAAGAGATTTGATCAATTTTGAGTGAAGTGCTGCATTTTGAAAATTTCGGAAATATCTCATTTTTTGTTAGTTTTTATGTAATAAAATTTTTGATTTTTAATATTAAGACTTGAAAATTTAATATTATCTTACTAACATATATGTCTACTTGACCTGAAAAAACCTCAAAAATCGTTAGTCTATTTTTTTTTTTATAACCGTTTGAAGTTAGAATTTCGACGTAATTCGTTAGTTTTACCTAAAATCACGCACTTTTACGTACATATAAGAAAATTGGCCATATCGATTGTATTGAAATACATTTCTCAGAGCCACAACGCCTTATCAGTTGTCAC
>JAIPRM010012655.1:0-11971 GCA_025469315.1 Stegophylla sp. TES_Ste_2020 | reverse complement strand
GATCCGAATTTTATGAAAATTTAAACATAGATAGAAAATTCTATAAAAAAGATTTTGGCGCAAGAAAATTTTGAAAATGTGAAAAAAAATTTTGGACATTTTTTGAAAAATTTTTTTTTTCTTATATTATTAACTTCCTTCGTTCAGAATCGTTTTACTGAAAAAATGCTTTATCGTTTCTAACATTTAATACGCCCGTCAAGAGAATACCACCCGTTGTTCGAAGTACACCCATCGTGCGAAGTATGTTCGGCTTTTTTGTTTTATTTCTTATCAAAATAATAATTTATACAAAAAAATTAAAAATAATCAACCTTTAATTATTGTTAGGTACCTAAACAAACTAAAAATTATACATTTAATAACTTGATTTAACAAAATAATATTACAAATGTTACCTATAGATTATTCAAACTCCAAGTTTAATTTAAAATAAAAACAATAAAATTATGAAAAAAGCCTACTATTTTTAACAGTTACTTACAAATTGTTAATTGAAAACTGATTTCTGGCGTATAATTGATTTATAACTTTATTTTAGTCACATTATTAATAAAAATCATTAGATAACTGTATTTTATTTATCTGTATTACTAGGATCACATCTAAAACTCAAAGGCATACAGTTTCCCTAAATTCAGCCGTAAGAAACTTTTGATGTTCGCAACAATTTTTCTGCTTGTTCTTGAAGATTTAGGATTGCTACTTTTCTATTCAGACTTCTTTTTTCTTTACTTCTACCAATTTATTTATCTAAAAATAAAGTAAAATTAATTAAATTTCATTTATATGTTTTCCTAATAATTCATACGTACTTTATACATTATCTGTCATTGTTCGACTTTTGACCTTTTACACTTCTTGATTTATGTTTTTGGACTCTTGATGATTCGTGATTGCAACTTCTGTGTTTCAATGAATTTTTTCTTTCACTCTACAAATTGTTTCATCTAAAAATTAAATTGAACAAATTAAATTACATTTTTTAAATGTTTATTAGGTAATAATTCATAGGTACCTACCTGTTTTATATATTATTATCTTTACACTGCCTGTCATCGCTCAATTTTTGATCCTTTAAATTTCTTGATCAAATTTTTAGAATTCTAATGATTTATGATTCAAAAATTTCTGTTCAAATGAGTTCAGCCCATTTATTTACCTATCTAATAATTAAGTGAAATTAAATTTTGTTTCATTTACATATTTATTAATAATTCATACGTACTTGATGTATTATCATCATATTGTCCTCAAGAAATAATTGTCACGTCTTTAACTAGATGCTAAATTATAAAATTTATTATGAAATACTTTAAGAATATTTTACATTAAAATTTTTAATTTTCTCATCTTTATTCTGGAAATTAGTCAAATACCAGAAATAATTGCAATGAATGACAATAACATACAAGGAGTAAAGAAATAAACTATTTTATCAAAATTATAATCTTGTACAATACCTATTATTGTAATGGTAGTATAGTATGCTTTCTATTATAGAATTATTTTATTTATTAATATTAATATGTAGTTATAGTTATTAATATTAATAGTATTAATGAAGAATATTGCAAAACAAATTATTATTACTTGTGTGTATTTGCTATTCACATTGCCAAGGCATGCTCAAATTGATCGGTTAATGTACATATTACCTAGTATTCCACATTGCCCGTATCATATTATATATATTATATAAAAAGTTATTATGGAGCAACTTTATTATACAAGTGTAACCAGTTTTAGATTCAAATACATTACCATTAAATATTTCCATATATGCATAAATTATATGTTTGTTAATGAATCATCCCGGCTCTGAATGAGTGGATGTAATTCTGCACTACATAAATTTGTGTAACCATTTAACTTTTATAACTTCATCATTTAACATGTTATCATATTATATCTTGAATTCAATATTTTTTTTCAAAATTATTGCAATTTAATTCATAATTCACATTTTTTTTTATTTTTATATCATGGTGGTATAATATTATGAACATGTAAAAAATCCTTTTTGCCAAATTATATGTTTTGCTTATTATGATGTATCTTTAAATTTATTTAACAACCATAAATATATGTATATTATATGATTTATTTGTATTATTCAAACTAGATAGACTAAATAACACACAATAATATTTAAATAATGATAAAAATTAACAATGTTCATCTTTTTTATTAAATTGAACAATAATAATAATAATAAGGTATATTTTATTTTAAACCGATATTTTGACGTAATTAGAAATTTAAATATTAAATTTAAACTTAAAGGGGGTTCCATGAGTGTTAGTTTTATACCTTAAATTATTTTTAAGACAATTATCTGACCATATCATAAAATATAATAATATGTCTACATCATGTGCAACTTGGCGGACTTGGGCGATTTATTTACATTACCTACGTAGTATAATAAGGAAACGGATCCTATCATATTATAATCGATAGTTAAAAATATAGTTGGCATCTTGAAAAATTATATTGAACTGAATTTTTCTGTTATACCTTCTTTTTAAGACAATGTAAAATCAGTACCTATTCAAATTATAAATAAAAAAAACGAACTTGTTCAAAGGGGTCCTCCATTAGTCGCAAAAGATCATTACAAAGGAATAATAAAAATAAAAATAAAAAATAAATTGTATTATTGTTGTATATTATATACGTAATATTACAATGCTATAGTAATACAATAATTGTATTGTTATTGTACTGGACGTAATAATAATGTTATGTGCGTAAATTAAATGAAAAAAAAATACATACAATAATAAATGCTGAAAAAGTATACGAAAAGGTCACTGGTCGACAGTGAAACCAGCAGCAGCAAGGACAGCAGCGCGCTTCGCTCGTGTGGCCATGGCGGCGACGAGCGCGGCGCCCCGGCCGCTCCCGTCCTCCGACAGCATCAGGTCGAACTTTATGTCGTCCTTGGTCAGTTGCTTGGTCTTGGCAGCCAGCAGCCGGGAGAAGTGTGGGTGACACCGGAACACGGTGCCGTCCACGCCGATGGTGACCGACTTCTCACCAATTTTGTTCAGCAGCACCGCGAGTGCAGCCCCGACCAGATGGGCCGAGCGCGTGGACACGGCCTCGCACACGTAGCGCACGTTCGCGCAGTCGGCCGGTGACGCGTTGTTGACGCCCATCTCGGCCAGCAATCTCCTGGTGTCCGGGTACCCCGTGCGGCCGTCGTCGGCCTCGATCCGCGACACGAGTGACGTGTCCAACGCCCCGGCGGTCATGATGGCCGCGGACGGTGTGCCGCCGAATAGCAACTGCCTGTCTGCCAGGTCCACCAGAATGCGGCGGACCAGCTCGCCCATGTACATTCCGCTGATCATCTTCTCGAACCGCTGTCGGCCCGCGTTGATGGACGCCTCGTCCAATGCACGGTCATACGCGGTGCGCACGGCCTCCAGTTCTCCGCCGTCGCCGAATGCTCCCCACTCGGTGTTGACGACCACGTGCGAGCCACTGGCGCCGCCGTCCATCAGTTCCACGCACTCCACCCGTTCCATGTAGCACGCGTTACACCCGGTGCCCACGATCAGCCCGATCCGCGTGTTCGGGTTGCTCCACGCGCACGACATAATGGTGCCGGTGGTGTCGTTTAGTATGCCGCACACTTTGATCGAGACGTCGTCCCGCCGCCCGATGGCGTCCTGCAGCAACTTCACCACGTCCTGGCCCACCACGTCTTCGCAGCTGAACCCCTTGGTCCAGTTTACCAGGTGGCCACGGTCCAGGCCCACCTGCCGCAGCGGAAAGCTGAATGTGAAGCCCAGCGGCAACGGGCGCATGCGGACGCCCGAGTAATGTTTCTTCACGAACTGGGCCAGACACGCGGCAATATGGTCGAACAGCTGCACGCCCTTGCCCATCCGGATTTCCGCGGGCACCTTGTATGTGTCGGACACGATTCCCACGCCCAGATCGATCAGCAGCACGCGGAAGTTGGTCCCGCCCAAGTCTAGCGCCAAAAACGTGCCACGTTCCGTGCCATCCGGCAAGTGTTGCACGTACGTCGGGTAACACTTGACGACTGCCTTATCGTGCGTGTCTCTGGCCAACCCGTCCCTGATGGCCCTGTCGATGTCGTCCATAATGGCCGCCAGCTGTTGGTCCGATACCGAGAAAGGTTCACAGTGGTCTCTGACCTCGGCGGACGCTTCGGGGGCCGGCCCGGCGAACAGGTCGCGCAGGGCTCGGACCCCCTCACGGATTCTGTCCATTAAGCACATGTTGCAGTCGAGTCGATGACTCGTATATGACAATGCAGCGAGTGTGCTTGAGTAGAAACAAAAACAAAAGAACAATCACGTTGCCGCGGCTTATAGTCGCTATGACGACGTTGCGTTCAGCGTGAATAAACGCGCGAAATTAACTAAGAAAATAAAGCGTTTTTCTCGGACCGCCGGCGGAAGAAATCGCTTGCGGTTGACAAAATAATAATAATAATAATAATAATAATAGACGGACGACGATCTCGAAGGTCGGATGCCTACTTGTGGCCGAGCACTGCGTTACTATCCGACCAAAGAAGAGTGCGAGTGTGCGTGTGTGTGTGTGTGTGTGTGTGTGTGTGTGTGTGTGTGTGCGAGCGCGCGAACGTGCGCGCGTGTGTCTATAACGATTCAAACACGTAGGGTTGTGATTTCTGAGAGATCAATACGTATCACTAAATGCGTATTGATTTTACTGCGTATTACTTGGGGTAAGGAATGCGAACAATCATCAGATGATGATTCAGACGCCGCCTCGCACAAGGAAACCTGTTATGGGAGCAGGTGCCGGGGGTGAGAGGTGGACACTCTCCACCGGCGTGGCACGCATAACGTTCGGACTCGAGATGGCCGCTAACGCCTACAACAGTGTCACCGGTCATACAATGTGTGTTTACACCGGCAACAAGTGAATCTCACCTTCACAACATCTGCACGAAGGCGTCTAATATGGGCTGTAATATGCATGAATCATGCTCGTATCAAATGATTGAATGATTTTAGTACATATACAGTGAAATGAAAAATGTGTATTTTTAATAGATTTTTTTTATCGGTATTACTTCAGACTTGTGTGATATGACTAGGTTTTAAAAAAAAATCGCATTTAAAAAATATATACATATTACGAAAATGTGCAAACATATAATTTCCAAATACGTAATATTTTATTGAACATTGCCAAAGTAGGTACACGCATATAATTACTATATAACAGTATTAAATGATGATCTTAAAATTAAATTCGTTCTTAACTGAATTCTAAACCTTTATTTATTTTAATAAAAAATAAATAAAATCATCTAAAAATTATCATATAACATCCAATAACGCGATCGCGAAGGTTGGTAACACTATTACCCTCTGTTAAATCTCTGTAGCTGTTTTTATTGGTCGAATGAACGATGACGAATATCCCCACACAGGCTATTGTTCGTCAACCACCCCAAAAACCGTTCGTACCCCACCGATTTTCGCATTGTCGTAGCCGGTAGTCTTCTATACACTAGCGCTCGCGTAGTACATGGTATTGTGAAGTCTATCGATTCGTGATCATTTCTTTGCATGACCTCAGTGGAAACAGTTTTTCAGCGTTGAAGTCACTTTCTGTTTATCAGCTACAGCCGAAGATCTACAGTTGATCAATTCAGTTTTTTGCAATTCATCATCTATTGGACAACCTGTGAGTATTTTGACGATATTGTAGATGATAAATTGTTATGTAAAATATAATGCGTTCGTTGTCATTGTTCTGATGATTATTTATAATTATATGAGGTTGTGGATAATTAATTTGTTTTCAAAGGGCCTCAATTATCTCACCATCTAAACGTTTAATTTTTATGAACACGATATTACCGAGTTAAATAAATCAATGTATCAGTTACGCGGTATCATCTGCACAATATTATCCGGCACTTTCGGTTTATTTGAACTTCACATATTAAATATGTTATAATCTTTTTTTTCTTGTACGCTTTATTCGTTGTACGCTTTTTGTTTTGATAAATATCATTCCCGTCATCCAACACATCTGTCGCATTTACTATGTGTATATCTTTACAAAAACCTATCATGAAGACAACATTAATTAACATCAAGTATGACATTGCATTTGACAAGTATACAATGTAATAAATAATCATTTAACTCATTAGCGACCGTCTTACTCTTTTTGATAATTATTTTGAAATGTTTATTAAGAACCAATGATATAAAATGAATAATTGTCTATTGCCTGTCGTATATTATTGCAAAATGCGATTTGTGTATATATATATATTTTTTTTTTTTTTTGGGGACATAATTATTTACGTGTTTCTTGATATGTACGGGGACATTTTGTTACTCAACGTAGCGCGTACCGGCACTTGTTATACACTCAGTTAAAGGGAAAGACCCTGGGAAATATAATTTCGCAGTAAATGATACACCATTATAATATAAATTACTTTAAATTGTGTATATTATTATATACATTGATATATATTTGTAATAAAATACAAAGTAAAAATGAGTTCTTTGGTTTTCAGGACTTGACTTTTCTTGGATCTCTTGAGACTTTGTGATTACCTCACGGATCCCATCCACAACGAAACGTATTCAGCCGTACCGCTGTCTAGCCGCTGTTGAGCTGTACCACTGCCTTGTGTGATTACATCACAGACCACGTTTTACCGTCGGCGCACTAAGAGCCCCTGTTAATAAAACTTCATACTCTCTCAGGTAAATACCATTCTTAAATTTTTCTATGATTATTTCAATGTATAAATTTGATTACTTTGTATTACACACACACACACACACACACACACACACACCGAACCGTTACATATTATAGATAGGGCTGGCGATATTGCAATATTCAAGTCAATACTGGTATTGAACATAGCGAAAATATCACCAACCTTAATATGTACATATATGATACTGAATAATATCAGATACCTATACATAATTTAAAAGCTTCGATATTCGATATTCACAGTAACAATTATATTTTCTGTTTGATTGAGTTTGTACATACAAAAAAATTAAAAATATTCGCGCATAAGTTTATAACGATATCATCATAACGCGGGAGCCCGAATTATTATCAATTGTCTTTCCGCATAATATTATTGATATTTCGCACGTTATGTTATGACGTTGTGTGTTATTAATTATTATTTTTCTCGCCTGCAGATTTTCAAAATGGACGTCACGATGCCTTTCGAAGATTTGCTCGTAATGCCGTTCCACTTGCGATCGTGGCAGAACATCATGTACATGTATCCCACAGATATCAGCCTGTACCGAAGATGTTGCCACATGCTGCGCAACAGGGTGGTCTACGGCGTAACCCTCCAATACCCCAGAATGGTGACTGAAGCGCTCCACGAAGCCGTGGAGAATGGCCACACGTCGTGCTTCATGGCCGCATACACGGAAGCGCGCGATATATTGATCACCAACCCAGATGAGTTCGAGGAGAAAACATGCGAGCATGCGGCCCGGATCGGCAAGTACCACATGTTGCTTCATTTCTGCCTGAACCTGTGGTTCCGATGGGACGCCAGAGCGACCACTGCTGCGGCCGGGGGCGGCCATATTGCCAGTTTAGCCTACATGCACACACAGGGCTGTCCTTGGACAGCCCAATCATGCAGTATGGCCGCCCAGAACGGACACTTGGAATGTCTCCGGTACGCCATCGACCATGGATGCGAATGGAGAGAAGAGGCGGCCACGATAATGGAATCGGCGGCAAAGTTCAAAGGGGACACGTTGTGCCTGCAGTACATGTACGATTTGGGCTGCGAACTGACGGTGGACGTGTGCCGGGCCGCGGCCTTGGCCGGGTCGATTGTATGTTTGAGGTATCTACACGAGTACGGGTGCCCATGGGGTACTGAGGTCACGGCGGCCGCGGCGGAGGGTGGCCATGTGGCTTGTCTCACGTACGCATACAACAATGGGTGTCCGATGGCCAACAACGTGGACACGATCGCGGCTGCTGGCGGTCACTTGGATGTACTGAAATACCTGAAGAAGATTAAATTCAAATGGGGAGAGGACGCGTGCTGGACCGCGTCGGCCGGGGGCCATATATTGTGCCTGAGATACCTGCACAAAAAATGCAACGCTCCGTGGGATGAGCGCACGGTGCTCGAGGCGGCACGAAACGCGAAGATCACATGCCTCCGGTACGCGGTCGGCCAAGGGTTGCCATGCACACAGGAAGCTTTGTACGCTGCGGCGTATTCCAATTTACCCGGCGATCTCAGTTGCTCCATGTATTTGCGGTATCGCTTGAGGCGAATGAGAAATAGGCCTAGGTCACGGAGATAAGAAGGAAGGACGCACTGCCCGATTTCACCGGTAAGCATGAAGTTTACATCATTATATTTGTACATAATTTTTTTTTTTTCGCTCATTTTCCCACGCGTTTTGTCCTTGTTAGTATTATTCATGGAAAGGCCTAGAGCAGAGGTTCCCAAACTTTTTCGACCGACGGCGCACTTTTGGACCTCAATATTTCTCCTGGCGCCCTTTTTAATAAAACTAATGAGCTTTTTTTTTTTATTTTAGCTCAAAATTGATAAATTTCAAAATGGGGTGTATAAAGGAGAAGAACATTTTCGAGGGAATATCATACAGTTTTTTTATAAATTATTTTACAAAAATGATATAACATTTAGAAAAATGTACTTCTCTTTAATTTTAATAATATATGTTACAGGTCTAAAGCAGCGTTCTTTAACCTTTTTATCTCACCATTAATATCTTTTACTTCTATTTTTTCGCGACCCATGTCAACTTTGTTGGCCATAAGAAAAAAAAAAAAAAATCTAAAATTATTATCACTAACTGCTAAAAGCTATAATATGTCTTTCTAGAAGTACTGTTTTAACGAAATAAATAAATGTTTTAACTTTTATATATATTAAATATTTGTTACAAAAATTTATTTTTAAACAACGTAAAGGTTGATGGCAAGGCGCGGCGCATACTTTGGGAACCACTGGCCTAGAGCCATTTTGAAATCAACGTTTTCACTTATTTAAGTAACTAATTTTTAGATTTTTCTCAGGACCGTTTTAGATTTTTACGGCCATTTTTTTATATTGTTTGGTCATTTTTAAAATCATTAAATTATGTAGTTTCTTATATGTAATTTTCATACTTATAATTATCTGATGGTATGTTTATATTTGTTTATTTTAGATTCAAACTGGAGGTTGCCAAAGTACAGAAATTTGATAGTAATTAAGATTGAACAAATGATAACATTTTTTTATTATTATTATTTATTTTTTTTTTACAACATTTTAGAAAGTATACTTATGTATACTTTTTTTATAATAATATGATTAGAGAAAATGTATGTAAACACATGAGATAATTTAAATTAATTTTAAATTATTTATATAGTAAATTTTTATTATATATTTTATATATTTTATATATATTTTATTATATATTTATTTATATATTTATATATATATACATAATTATTTATATTTTAAATGATACATTATAGTTGATTAGATCATAAGTGGTTAATCTTTTTTAAAAATATTAATTTCATCTGTTGTTTATTATGTTTATTTATAGATGAAAATTGTAAGTTTTCTGTAGTATTGTTTTTGTTTGAAGTTACAAATAAATCGCTAATATGCGTTTTACAAGAATCTAGTTTACTGCATATTTTTTCCAATGTTTACTCTATTGTTGAATAGATTATCCTTCTTTTTAGAAAAATTTTGGAAATTTTCTAAAAATTATCCAAAATTACTTATTAATAATGATTTAGGCAAATTAACAACGAGTGTAATTTTGCGTCGATTTTTTGGAATATTAATTTATTAAAAAGGTAAGTTGTATAAATGTTTATTTTAATTTTTTCAGAGAACCATAGGAATACGCTGAGTACTTAATCGGTAATCGCTTTGGCTTCCCAAAATATAAAATTTATATGCAACATGTACTAAATCTACTGGCTTTCATATTTAATATTTATCACAACGATTTCCCATTGCAGATATTTTTAATATTGATCCATCTATTGTCTATCATGAGTATAGTCATTTTAAGTGTTTGTTTACAAGTGAAAGAAATATATAAAATAAACATGATATCTACCTAATAATTTGTAGATCACACGCTTTACCAATGCCAATAATTAAAATAATATGGTGTACCCTAATTAACGTCCCAACAGAAATTACATTTAATTGGTGTTCCCAAATTGCAAAAATAATTTTAAATGTTTTTATCAAAAGGTCAAAATCAGTTAAAAATTGATGAGGAAACGGATCGAAAACTATTAAATATCCATTACTAGAATTCCTGAATTTAAATGTACTCTGGAATTAGAAATTATTTATTAAATGGCATTCCTTCCTAATGTGGTCCCAACGGAAATTCTTTGACCTTAAAGCTAGAAATAGGCCATATATAATTTAAAATCTTTTTAAACATGTCATAATAATAATTTAAATAATATTTTTTTATATCATAGCTTGCAACGTTAGCTATATTTAATATCAATTTTTGAAATTAGTTGCATTTTAGATTCTGAATGAAATGAAGAAAATAGTGTTTTTACAATGATGTTTATTTTTTATTTATTTTTTCTGTGTACAACTTTTCGTATGGAAATACTTGTTCAAAAGTTTCGATCAGTAATTTTTTGAAACCGAATTTGCTTCTAAATTGTACTTTAAAGAGGACATTTTTTGAATTTCTCAATTCTTCAATTTTTTTTTTTTTTTTGAAAAAACTATCAAAATTTGTCAAAAACGACTTGGAAACCATCATTTTGTGATCCAAACTATATAAACATTTAAAAATAGAGAGAAAATCATAAAAGAAAGATTTTGGCGCAAGAAAATTTTGAAAGTGTGAAAAAAAAATTTTGGACATTTTTCTAACTTTTTTTTTTCATTTATTTTTTATATTATTAACTTCCCTTATTCAGAATCGTTTTACTGAAGAAATGATTTTTTTTAGTTTCTTTAAAACTTATTAGACCCGTCAAGGGAATCCCACCAATCGTGCGAAGAACATCCATCGTGCGAAGTATGTGCGCCTTTTTTTAAAATTAAATTCTAATATTATAATATCACAAATCATTTATTATATTTTTTACAGTATTAAATGTACCTATTTGTTGACAATTTTTCAGAAATTGTGGAAAAAAAATTTTTGGAAATTTTTTTCTAACATTATTTATTTCAGTTCTATTCTTAGTAAATAGTTAATAGAAATGTTCGACGTGATTGCATGAATCATCTAGATCGGGAATCGGTATAACTTTTTGTTTTCAATTTTTTATCGAGGACCATATTTCAAGAAGCAACTTAAGCATTATGTTCAAATTAGGGCTGGGATATCAATGCCAGAAAAAATCGTAAAAATTAAAAAATACTGTATGAACTTGATTAATGCATTAAAAAATATATATATATATATTAAAAAGTGCCCTAAAAATCTTGAAAGAAGCCAAAAAAATCATAAAAAATGAATTTATTTGTTCTTATAGTTAAACCATGGTGTTATAAAAACCATGTAACCAAACATATTTAATTTAATACAATAATTATAAAAATAGATACCTTTTTATTTAATATTTACATGATTCACACAAAATAAGTAGGTAGGTGCAGGGCAGATATGCTAGTATTTATTAAACAATAAATCCTGTATAAACTTTTTAGTAGATTACATAATAACATACAAAAATTTCATACTCCCTAATCTACGTTGAATCAATTAAAAAAAAAAGCCGGACATACTTCGCACGATGGGTGTACTTCGCACGACGGGTGGTATTCTCTTCACGGGCGTATTAAATTTTAAAGAAACGATAAATCATTTCTTCAGTAAAACGATTCTGAACAAAGGAAATTAATAATATAAGAAAAAAAAAATTTTCGAAAAATGTCCAAAAATTTTTTTCACATTTT
>JAIPRM010012654.1:0-11972 GCA_025469315.1 Stegophylla sp. TES_Ste_2020 | reverse complement strand
CGTTCAGAATCGTTTTACTGAAGAAATGATTTATCGTTTCTTTAAAATATAATACGCCCGTCAAGAGAATACCACCTGTCGTGCGAAGTACACCCATCGTGCGAAGTATGTCCGCTTTTTTTTTTCTGTTTTCGGTTAATAATGTGGTAAAAATTGATAAAAAAAAAAAGATTTTCAGTTTATATAATACAATTTTATTTTTATTCGATAAAGTTTTAAATATATAAAAATGTTTATTTTGTGCTCAGCCAGTCACATATCTCACTATTAACTGAGAACAGGAAATTTTAATGAGAAAATAAGTATTAGAAAAATATTTTCCAACATTTTTTTTTTTTTTTTTACATTTTCAAAGTTTTCTTGCACCAAAATATTTCTAGTACCGTTCTCTATCTATAATTAATATTTCATAAAGTTTGGATTAAAAAAAAAAAGATAGTTTAAGAGTCGTTTTTATCTAATTTTGAGTAGTTTTTTCCAAATATTGAGAAATGTATTATGACCATCGACTTAGTTTGATGTTTCACCTAATCTCATAGTTTCATGCGAAGCACAAACTTCTCTGCACTCGGAAATTGATTTCAATATTACATCATAATTACGAAAACTACAAAACTAGAATATTTATAGTTAAAAACGTCTGATAACATTATCGAAAATAGTCGAAAGAAGATAACGTTTTTGAAAATAAATTACATACCTTAAAGTCGAAGATAGACCTTCGTAAATACATCATCTTTTCAACTGTTTTTTTTTTTTTTCTAATCACACATGGTTGGATTAAACTTGTCACATTATTTAACCACAACCTAACCTAACCCATGATATTTTAATTTACATATATTACACATAGTTTATATTTTTATGCATAGCAATTTATCATCAGTAGCAACTTACAGTAGTAGTTTTTTAAAAATCGTTCAAAACATACCTAAATAATCTAGAAATTTGTTTCATAACACCAGGAGTTCTATGTAATTCTTTTTAATTTGCGCATTTCGCACTTATTTAAATAATTTTTTTCGATATAATTACATATTTCGGTTACATATGAATTTAAAATAAATATTTCACAATTTTTTCAATATTTAATGGTATTAAATGATTCAAAATTTAATGATTCATGAGGTACCCTGCATTCGAAAAGCCCGTAAACGACAAACACTGACCCAAATGACTGTTGCAGAAACAATTTAATTAAATGATAATAATAACAATTATAATATTGCTGTCGTCACGGAGAGGCGCGTCCCGAGACGTCTCGTTTATTATTCTTCGATTTTCCGAATATTATTTGCACTCGGGACACGACGACGGTCTGACCCTTCGGTTGTTTTTTTTAATCTCAAAGTCGTTTTCGCTTCTCGGTCACGAGGAAACGCGCCAGCGGGGAATTAATTTCGCAAAACGTAGAAACAATATTCGTCACAAGTGTTGAACATTATCTAGATATAAATAATTTACTATCTTTTAAAAATGTGTAAATAATAAATGTAATAATAAGTGAGATATTAATAAATTATTTTTCCTGTTCTCGGTTAATAATGGGATATGAGACTGATTGAGTTAATGATAATTACATTTTAATGACATTAAATTTTATGATTTATTTGTATGAACTTATAAGTTTTCATCAGAATCTTTCGTTAAAGAAGTGATTTGTCGTTTGTTTAAAATTTAATACACCCATCAAGGGAATATTCCCATAGTTCGAATTATATCCGTCATTTTATATTTTCAGTTTGATGTTTTTATATTAATGAATAGTGAGACTTAAAAGACATAAAATCATATTACATACTGTATCAATTAACCTGTACTAAATCTTGGATTTCATTGCCAGATTAGTTATTAAATTGATTATCTATTGCTGGGAGTATGCCTTTATTTACAATGTAAAACTCATGTCTTATAAATAATCATTCAATATTCCACGGTACGATAATTAATATAATACATATACATTTATATATAAACCGTTTTCCACGTAATAAGTATATGGTTAGGTTAGGTGCTTAACCTAACCTAACCTAACCTTAGTACTAAGGTACTTAGGTATGTATTGTAAACAATTAACAATTTTGTAAAAGTCAATACTCAATAACATTATATATATATATATTGAACTTTGAAATTTATCGTCCAATCTATTGAAACAAAAACCATCCAGATCATTACGTATATAGATCAGTAGGATTTCATCAAGATGAACATAATATAATATGATAACTGAGCTGAAAATCATTTATATACGTTTTTTTTTTTTTTTTTTTTTTTAGGTATTTCCACGAAAATTGCCACTTAAACAAACGGATCACCCCCTCCCCCCCTGTTTATTTATTTAAAACGTTCCAACGTTGAAATTCAAATGTTTTTCCACCCGCTTGTTCGAGAGTGCTCGTTATGCCGTTTTCATAAGGGCGTTTTCGACGACACCGAAGTGCTTTGAATCCCAAAGACCGCTTTTAAGTCGTCCAACAAGTGCCGCGCGCGCGATATGAAACGTTATTATTATTATTATTATTATTATTATTATTATAGTATTGCGACGACGGATAAGAGGTGAAATGTGCCGAAACCGAAATCCGCGAAACAAAACGGAATTCCTCAAAATGTCAAACGTCAAAGTCACCCGAGACGACCGCTTTGAACGCCGAAACACACTAAGGTCGTGTCAATCGAGTTCCGAGAACGGACACAAATCAACCGTTCGAGTTTATTCGAGTGGAAATATTTAATTTATCAACGGCCAATTTCGGCTTTCGGTTCGCGGGGATGGTTTTCCGACGTGTTTCGCACCGGACGTCTAAATTATATAACGACTTAATGCAGTGTCGGGCTTGGATAATTATTGAAAAATTATCTCGATAAAGATCGAAGATAAATGTGTTTTTGTCTAGATCAGAAGTTTCCAAACTTTTTATGGTACGACCCATTTTGGGCATTTTTTCAATTTCGGAGACCCAAAACAATAATCAAAAGTCTTTTTTTTTTTGCTTTTTTGCTTGTCGAGTTACAAAAATTAATAAAAAAAAAACATTAATTTTTATTAAAATTTTTATCGAATAATATTGATAACTGTAAACAACTCTAATTATGATTACAAAATTGTGAAATTAATATTTAAAATTATGTAGTTATATGAATACGTATAAATGAACATTACAAAAAAAAAAATCTTTTACAAAACTCTTTTTTAAATTTCTATATTTACATTTCCATAACATTTTAATTGAATTTTTTGTCAAATTTAAAATAGCTTTTCTTAAATTTTGCAAAAGTATTGAGAATTTTGAATAATTTAACTATCCTAAAATGCCATCTAGATGCAAATTCTGATTAAAAATCATGAAAAAAAAAAAAATACCGTTAAAGAAAAACTTGCTGCTTCACTCTACTTAGAATCTAACATTTAAAATGCTACCCACTAAAAACTTAATCACGACCCAATTTTGGGTCGCGACCTATATTTTAGGAACCTCTGATCTAGACGAAAAGAAAAAAAGATAAATTTGTATTTTTACAAAATGATTTGTACAATACGTGCTAGTATAAATACCCACTGTATTATTATAGATCCAATGCAAAATCTATTTTGAAAATAAGAAGTAGTACTTAACTCAATTAAGGTTTTATTTATTTAAAATATAGGAATATTATTATAAATCAGTTTATATTATGTTATTGAACTTCAAACATAATATTTAATGTGGATAATTGCAATATTAAAGGAAGTATAAAAATGAATAGATACCTACTTAAAACTGATATTTAACTATTTAAAAATATAGACAACTTGAAATACACAATTTTAAAATTTTTTAAATGGAAAATGTGTTATTGATATATATATATATATATATAGGTTATTTACTTAAAAGTAAGACTATTTACAGGATATATTTCATTTAATATAAGGAAGTAAAATCTAATATTAAATCAGAGTCGTAAATATTATACACACAATATATTATAAGATTTAAGTTAATTGTTTTATCATAATATTATAATTATTACAAAGAATATTAAGCAATGATAAAACTTTCGTTTGACTGGTTTTCTGTTCGAGTATTTGAGAATTAGAAACAATCTTTAGGTAGGCACTCGAAATAAATATAATTTTATGGACAAATCTATCCAAGTAAATAGTTGTTTAGGTAAATAACAATTGTATAGTAGGTAGTTATTCAGATAACTCAATATAATTTTATCTAGATAAATTTATCTTAACTTATTATATTTATTTGGATAAATAAATTTTAAAAATTTTCTTCAGATTCTCAGTAGACCAAAAAAACTAGTGTTTTTACAATTATGAATAAGTTTAATTTTTATTTTATTTTATCTGTGTAAGTTTTCAAAAAGAAACTCTTGTTTCAAAAGTTTGGACCAGCAAAGTTTTTGAAACTGTATTTGCCTCTAGATAGTATGTACTTTAAACAGGTCATTTTCAAATCCCTCAATGGTTTTCTCATAATTTGGGAAAAACTACCCAAAATTTGATAAAAAATACTCAAAAACTATCTTTCTTTTAATCCACGCCCTTTTAAAATTTAAATGTGTGTAGACAATAATATGAGAAATATTTTGGCGGAAAATTTTTTTCTTACACTTTCTTTCTAATATTTTTTTATTTATTTTTTATTTGGTAAAATTATTTTCTTTTCCTTTTCTTAATTAATTGAAAAAAAAAAAAAAAAGGTAAAGCAAATTAAAGCAATGATTAGTTAAGTAAAGTATAGACAAGAAAGCCGAACATACCTCGCAGCATGGGTATGAATTCTCTGTATCTCGGATCAGATACATTTGGTGGGCATGTTGAAAATGACGACTATTTGATATTTGACTATTTGGGTGACTTACGTTTGATCTTTGATGCTATCAAGCGTACTCGCGAGAGGAGGAAAACGGTGGTTATTTCCTGCTTTGTGACTTTTCAAACTAAATGTAATTCGATTTCAACATCACACATACCTAACATAACATAGCATAAGATCTAAATGCACTCAACTTTCTTTCGAGTTTATCAGTTACGTACTTAGTCAATAAAATTGACACTGAAATCAAACTTTAATAATAATTTATCATCGGTTATGTACCTAAGTCATAAGTTCACGTGTTTGAGGCCTGTAACGAATTTTCTAAAAAATGAAAACAATGCCTTCACTCAGGTACTTTGTGAAAAATATTTTGACAGTCAATATTATTATTATTATTATTATTTTTACCACAATTATTTCTGTATGAGAAGTGGTATTGGACACGAATCAAAATAATACTATACTTAATTATAATACTATAATGGTAGTTAACGCAATAGCTAAAAAAAAAAAAAAGAACAACAAAAATGTGAAAAAAGAAACCTGCCCTAGGGGTGCAAAATGTCGTACGATGAAAGCAAGACATGTGTTACCAACGGCATAATAATATGCTGGAATGCTTTATGTGGGAGTGGGAGGTTTACAATAGCAAACTTGATACCATTAAAACGTGAACCTATACATACTAGCACAATAAGATTTTGTGTAATGCGACATAATATAACAACCCCGTTTTCGGTTTCGTCTTTGATTTAATATCCCGTGGGCGCGTTTGGGCGTTCTTCCCGAAAAGAAAGGCCAATTAACTTTGTTTTCAAAAAAAAAAAAAAAAAGAAAAGAAAACATGTGATGAAAAATATGAAAGCGACTTTGAAAACTTTAAACCTCATTTATATTAATTTTGATTAACTTGACTAGTTCTTTTTTTTTTTTTTTTCTAAGAGAGTACCTTGCCCATCTTTTTCTGTAATCATAGAGTTGTGATTTTGATTTATGTAAGTAGAAACGAATATCGTTTGTACCGCGAACAAAATGGGTTGCTAAAATATTAACACTAAAGACCAAAAGTGTGTGTTGAGTTCGTGACGACTCTTATTATCGAATATTTGAACAACGTTTTATATCGCGTAAAACAAACAACCGCGAGTGGGTTTGACATTTGCTTCGGGCCAACGGCATTAATCAAATCTATTAAAACGGAACGAATGGCCCGCGTAGAGAGTGAGTACAACTATTATCGTCCCTGGAAAATAATCTATTTTTATTCGCATTGGCTTTGATCAGAAACTTTTTGCAGAAAAACGAAAAAATCTATATAAGATTCCCTTCGAGTTCAATGAAGTTACAAAAATTTCAATGTACTTAAAAATATAATTTTATTCCTATCACAGATAGAACCGTATTATGAGTGTTGAGAATAGATAACGAAAGATGCAGATAATTTTATATACATTTATCTATATACAAAAAAATAAATAAATACATTTTACATATTTCAACAAGATAGGATAGAGATAACAGATTTTTTATCTAGATAGAATGCTATGAAATAGAATGAATATTTCTTTTTTAAATTTAAATAATAGTTAATTTTTACCACTTGGTATCAGAATACTATCACTACTGCATAACTAAGGTTAAAAATTAAAAATTTTTTTTTGATTTTTCAAATTAATAGCTTCTTAGATAGTCAAATGAATCTGATCTACACTTTTGTATTAAAAACTGTATATTAGGTACCTACCTCAGTGTTTATATAAAGTTTTAGACAACTTAAGGTTACATGTAAAATTCTAAGACATTATTGAATTTCCATTTTGTTTTTATGAAGTAGTTAAAATTATTTTTGTGTATACAATTATAATATAATATTATGCATTTATACAATTATGTATAATGTATTTAATATAAATTTCAAACTTCAAATGTAACAGTCATATTTAAGTTACCATGTAATTTAATTTTTAAATCAATTAAGTAGGTAGATAAAAATGTACCAGTATTAAAACAAAAAAAAAACATACAAATCGTACAGTGTTTTGTTAGTTTATATTTATAAAAACTAAGCACGATATTATTAGGCATATAATTTAATTTTTGAATTATTTAAATATATACAAATTTAACGATTTGTAAAAACATAATAAAAATCCAACAGTCTTTTGTTAGTTAAAAATAATAATAAGTACTAAAAAAACAATAAAATATTTTTGGTATCTAATTTAATTTTGAAATTATTTCAGTACATAACAATTTAACAGTACTTAAAAAAAAAAAAAAAAAAACAGTAAAAATCTAACAGCCTTTTGACTTAATTTTGATAAAATTATCATACAATAAATAATTTTTTTTTTTAATTAACATAAAAATTTTCAGAATGAAAATTTTCAAGCTTACATCACTAGTTCAGACAATGCTTTTTGTAAATCATCCAGATAAATTATTAATTTAAATGGCCATTATTTTCATGTAAATAAAAATAAGATGATAATTTTATTTTTTTTCTTTCTAGATAAGATAAAGATAGGAAATATTTATCTTGGTGAAGTGTCCGGATAAATTATTTATCTTTTGGACAATAACTGAGTGTTTATCAAAATAACTATTGAGACTTATAATGTTTAATTTTTGGAAAATTTTTCCATTCGAACTGAATACACATAAAATGAAAAATATACAAATGCACTAAGAAAAATCGGTTCTTCTGAAAAATTACATTTTCACTTACGGACCTTTTGCATCCAAACAATAATTAGGTATCTCGAATAATCGCCCGAAAATTACCGATTAAATTCAATCGGTATTAACCAACAGTTTTGAACGCGATCATATAATATTACGAGTTTCGTGTGTCAGTTCGGTAAGTGAGTAATTCCGTCAGACGAAAACTTACTCGTGTTAAATCCATAACGCTATTGAGTTCGAAAACAGCTTCGCGACACGACATGACGTTCGCGTTGAATTACAACGATGATAATAATAATAATAATATGTTTGCGAAGTTTACGAAATTAGTATGTCATTTTACATTCCATCACTCTCGACGTATCCGATTCGACGGACTTAAAACGCGGGAAACGATATTATTCCCGTTGCGTTATGACCAGAGAAACGGATTTGAATTTAATATATAAAAGTACACGTAGCCAAATTCGCATTTGCTCATTACTCAGTAAATATTTATCAGAAGTATTGAAATATTTAATTTAAATTAAAAAAAAAAAAAAAAAAACTACGTTTATAAATTTTATGAAAAATAATATTAAAGATTATTTTGATGAACTAACCCTACATTTCTGCGAAAATAGCACTTTGTGTAATGGCATAGTTTGTCAAAAGTTATTTAGAGTATCAAGTACCCGATATTTAGGTTTAACGTTCGACAAATACCTTAGATGGAATTACACGTGAATGACATAGTCGTGCGTCTTAGAAGTCTAAATTACAGCTTCTTTAAGTTACGTAAAGTTGTACCTGTTCATGTTATGCGAACTGTATATTCAGTATATTTAGCTTTATATCAAGCAATATTTCAATATGGTCTGTTAATCTGGGGAGGACTCTCTGATAAAAAATTTCTCTGTCATCAAAAAACAAATTATATTGGATCAACTAGTTATAACTTTAAGGAGTTCGATGTATTACTAGTTGACCTTGTATTCAAAAAAAATTGTTATTTAGTGGGTGACTAAAAACTTAGATCAGTGGGTTAACAAAAATAAAATTAATAATAAAAGAGCTTTTCGATCATTTGATGCTAAAATACTACTATTCAAAAAATCAGTTGGTCAAAAATTTGTTAATTATCTTGGGCCTAAATATTACTATTCTATGCCTTTCTATATAAAGAAAAATATTAATATTAATAGAAAACATAATAACTTTAAAAAAATAATTGTTGAATGGTTATTTTTATCTTTAAATATAACTTAGGTTAACATTATTCTGTTTCTGTATACGTCCTTTCTATTTCTCTTTTCACTTTTTCTGTATTGTATAATTATGCATTAATTGTATTTAATTTTAATATTTAAGTATAAGTATTAAATTGTAACTCTCTATCTTTGCCACAAGCATAGCTTACAGAAGACAGATAATTCAAATGTATAATTGTGTATTGCATAATGTATAATGTATATTTGTTTTAAATATATATAAAAAAAAAATAATAATAATAATAATAATAATAAGTTAAAAATTTGAAACTTAATCAGAGCACTGCATAAAATACGAGTCATCATTTAAGAAATTTCAACACAAATAGGTAACAAAAATCGATAGCATATTTTTAATGTAATTCTTCGCAACAGAACAAAAATGATTTTGGTGATTCGATCAGAGGCGGATTTAAGAAACCGTAAACTACCCAGCCGTAAAGGGTGGCCAAATTCGGACAGGTAGCAAAATTTCATTAATTACATACTATATAGTTTTAGATTTTGAGTGGAATGAAGAAATTCTTTTAAAATGATGTTTATTTTTTTCCTCTTTTTATTGAAACATTTTTTCGTATAGAAATACTTGTTCAACAATTTTTACAGCAACTTTTCAGATCAGAAATCGGCTTTCAGGTAGTTTTTTTTAGGAGGTCATTTTTTAAAACGTTCAATACTTTTCCAAAAACAAGGAAAAACTACCGAAAAATCGAGTAAAAACGGCAAAGTGTGTCGTTAACAAAATTTTTATGAAATTAATTTCAATAATAATCGTATTCAAATATAAAATTGAAACCTAATCACTTATTATCAACAATCGTCAATCGTACAAAATGGATTGGAAAAAATTAAAAAATTCGATCACATAAATATAGAATTTCAGAATTACTTTGTTTTTTTTTTTTTTCACTGCCAATACTTAAATATATTAAAACAGAAATTATTGATTTCTCACAATCATTTATCGTTTCTTTAAAATTCAGTGCGTCCACGCGAGTGTATCCCACTCGAGGAGCGAAGAATACCCAAGATGCGAAGTATGGCTTCTTTTTTTTGTTTTCCTTTCGCCCGGCTCTCGATTGGTTATCGATATTATTTTACTCGACGGATAAAAACAAAAATACTCTTTCGCAATAATAATATTTCAATCACGTTCCGGACGTCAATAACCGAACGATATTTTCCTCCCAAATGGCGAATTGAATTCCACGCGCGTATTCTCCAAATCTATCATCGGCTCTATTGATTTTACCGGTTTCTTTGTCGTTTTCGGGACGTTCATTATCGCACGAGCACACAGTCGACACGAGTGCGTTCATAAAGCGGCTTTAAATATTTACCGAATAAATTATACCAAAAACGGGCTTGCGGCACTCTCGTTCGATTGCCACGACTAAAAATTACCGCCCTTAAGCGTAGAAAACATTTTTTCACCCCCCCCCCTCTTGTTTGCTGCGTGTTCTCCACCTTTGATTGTCATTATTATAATTCGCCAAACGAATTTCCACGAAACGAGGGTCTATTGTCTCCTCAATAATATAGAAATGTCACTTGTGTTATGCAAATTTAAACGACACTAATTTCGATTTGCATTTTTCATGTATATCAAGTTCTTTTTTTTTTTACACTTATGCATTTTATGCATTCTTGCATTCAATTAATCATTGAATATATATATATTAATAATCGCGTTGGAATATTAATGCACTGAAAACCTGAAAAAATTGTTAAAAGTCGGTAAGTTGTTTTTCTATCAAATTCACAAACAGCACACGTCTGGCTTTTGAAGATTTTCAACGACAAATTAATTCGATAGACCCGTTTTGGGACACGCTAAACACAATACTGAAAACCGAGAAAAAAAAAACATTTTCAAAATTTTCTCGCGACAAAATATTTTACATATTATTGTCTATTTACGTTTAAATTTTCATAAACTTTGGATTAAAATAAGATAATTTCCGAGTGTGTTTTCACAAATTTTGGAAAGTTTTACACAAATTTTGAAAAAAATTATGGAGAATTTCGAAAAATTATTTCTCTAAAGCATGATCTAGAGAAGGATAAAAAAATATTATTCGAATAGTTGCTGGACGAAATTATTGGACAAGTATTTTTTTACGAAAACGTGTATACACATAAAAAAAAATGTACAGATAAAAAATAAAAATAAACACAATTGTCAAACACAAGCTACTTCGCTGTATTCAGAATCTAAAACACATGTTGTTAAACCGATGATTGTTGTTGTTAATTCAAATCATCTGAATAAACATCAGGTTGTCGCATTTCTTAAACCACTCAGAATCGTTTTATGAAATATAACTAATTATTTTTGGTTTGGCAATGAAAAGGTAAAACTTTAAATGTGCTCGTTTCTAATATTATTATTTACAATCTATCCGTTTATAGTTCTATACCGATAAACGTAAAATGCACAAAATATAAAAATATGCTAAGACAATCAAATCTTTGTTAAAAAAGATAATTTGTTCTAAATTCAAGTTTGTAAAAAACAAAATTAAAGAAAACTCATTTAAAATACAAAAAATGCAACTCTCAAAATGTCAAAAAATAATGAAAATGGCTTAAAAATCCAAAAAGTTAAAAAAATAAAAATTTGATTTTTACATTGTTTGATATAATATTTTGGGTTTAGAATGAATTATTTTAGAAGTCCTTTTTTATTTACCACTTTTATCTCGTTACAAGTCACAATATATTGCACCTAAGACACTGGTAAATCATCTATTCCTTTGATTATTTATATATATATATATATATATTTTTTTTTTTTTTGAATGAATTATTATTTGGATAATGAAGTTTGCAATTATGTAGACTATATTATTATAAGTAAACAGTAAATAAAAATGTTATTGTTCAGTGAAACACATATTTAAATGTTACATGTATATAATAATATATAAATTTGATGAAAACTAAATTATTATTTATGAATTGATTAGTAAAACACATTTTTTTTTCACCGTTTAATTTGATTTCAAAGTATTTTTTTAGATTCTGAACGAAGTGAAGAATCTAGTGTTTTTACAGTGATGTTTATTTTTTTTCTGTGTACAGCTTTTCGTATGGAAATACTTGTCCAAAAGTTTCGATCAATAACTTTTTGAAACCCGATTCGCCTCTAGATTGTACTTCAGAGAGGTCATTTTTTGAATTTCTCAATTCTTCAATGGTTTTTTTGGAAAAAACT
>JAIPRM010012653.1:0-11972 GCA_025469315.1 Stegophylla sp. TES_Ste_2020 | reverse complement strand
TTGGATAAAACTACCAAAAATTTGACAAAAACGACTCGGAAACCATCATTTTTTGATTAGAATTTTATGAAAATTTAGACATAGATAGAAAATCATATAAGAAAGATTTTGGCGCAAGAAAATTTTGAAAATGTGAAAAAAAAAATTTTGGACATTTTTCTAACATTCTTTTTCTCATTTATTTTCTATATTATTAATTTCCCTCGTTCAGAATCGTTTTATTGAAGAAATGATTTATCGTTTCTTTAAAATTAAATACACCCGTCAAGAGAATCCCACCCATCGTGCTAAGTATGTCCGGCTTTTTTTTCTCATTCTGGAAACACTTTTTCGTATAGAAATACTTGTCCAAAATGTTCGATCAGTGTCTTTATAGATCCGAAATCGAACTCAAATGATACTTTAAAGTGGTCATTTTTTAAATTTCTCAATACTTTTTCCAAAAACTGGGAAAAACTGTCGAAATATTTATGGAAACCGGTAAAATATGCAATCACCGCAATTTCCGTAAAATTGAAAATTACTTTTTGTCATAACTCCTAAAATAATGCAGCAAGGGACTTGAAATTTACACCAACTACTGAAAATAGTCACGAGAACATTTCATAAAAATTTCAAAAAGATTTGATCAATTTTGAGTTAAGTTTGGTATTTTGACGATTTTTCATTTTTTGTTAGCTTTTACGTAATACAATTTTTAATTTTTTAATAATATTATGACTTGAAAATTTAATATGAACTCACTGACATATATGTCTAATTGAACAAACTAACGGTCCAATGAATATATATATTTACAAAGTTAAATAAATATATTAATGTCTTAATTATGCGGACTTTTATCAGATTTATTTTTTAATTTTATATTTCAATTTTATTTACCAGGCAATTTTAAATATTATTTTCCCTTATTAGTTTTGTGAATATAATATTATGTGTATAATGGGTGACATTTTAAACGTAAAAAGTTATCCTGTATACATATTTACTATTTAGCTGTTACACAGCTAGATATGCGTGACGATGTTTTGGAATTTAACCGGTGTAACGGATTGTCAAAGAAAAATAATCAAAGGTTTTTAAAAACAATTAACGGGTCTCATTAATTTCGTGATAAAATCACTACTCTAAACCTAAAATAAATTACTTTTTGAATTTTTAATTAATTTTTATTGACTGGCAACTGGGTGCATATAGATTACAAAACAAATTGATAGCTTTTTGAAATTGTGTTAATGATGTTTGATTCTCATTTTCATAATCAGACCACTCAGGAGTTGTAAAAAACCAACGGGGGTGCGAAGACACTCCCTGATCCTCCCTCCAAACGGCGCCTCAGACGTGTTATAAATCTAAGTAAAACGCAGGTGTTCCGATTATAGGGCGTCCATGCCCACTCGAAAAAAAAAGTGTATTTCGCTCGTCGGGTGGGATTCTCTTGACGGGTGTATTGAATTTTAAAGAAACAATAAATCATTTCTTCAATAAAACGGTTCTGAACGAAGGAAGTTAATAATATAAAAATAAATGATGAAAAAAAAATGTTAGAAAAATGTACAAATTTTTTTTTCACATTTTCAAAATTGTCTTGCACCAAAATCTTTCTTATATTATTATTTCTATCTATGTTTAAATTTTTTGTCAAATTTTGGGTATTTTTTTCAAAAAAAAAAAAAAAAAAAAAAAAAAAAATTGAAGAATTGAGAAATTTAAAAAATGACCTCTTTAAAGTACAATCTAGAGGAAAATCCGGTTTCAAAAAAAAAAATGCTGATCGAAACTTTTGGACAAGTATTTCCATACGAAAAGTTGTACACAGAAAGAAAATAATAAACATCGTTGTAAAAACACTAGCTTCTTCATTTCTTTCAGAATCTAAAAAACAGGTAAATGTCAAATTATCGTAATGCATTTATAGTGTACAAAACAAACCAGAAAGATTTCCATAAGAACAAACGACAAACCGCAGTGGCCTTTTGTAAAACCGAGCGTGCAACAAATTGATATATTATTATCATTATATTATGTTGGCCTCAGTGGCGTGTCTCTGGGCTGCTGGTCGGAGACATTGAGTGATACTTTGATAATAATTTCGAGAGGCCGTGAAACTTTGTTACGAGGTGAGTGTTTATATTATTATTATTATTATTGTTTAAAGAACGGTTATCTCGCTTACCGATATTGCGATTTTTAATGCGTTTTATGCAATAAAATAAATGTTTTATACGTGGAAAATGAAATATTATAATATATTTGAAAATATGTTCGCTTTATCACGATATGCAGTTTCGCACACAACCTTGAAAACGATTACGGAATATCGAAGAAAACAATTAATCAAAATAATTCGTTGGAATGAACGGACGTTGTGCAGGTAACACTTCGGTATATTATCATACGTTACGCGATAACCTATTTGTCTTATCGGTATTGTAACGTTTACGGACACGATGATGTAATAATTATTACGAGACTGATTAACTTTTATTATGCACACCAGCGGCAAGCGGTAAGTATACCTGAATACTTGTGTCTTTGAAACGGGTAACTGGTTTGGTTTTGAAAATTCGGATCTGACACCAGCACCTCACGAACGGGGAAGGGAACGAAACGATCGGCCCTCGAAACTCCTACAGGTTCGCCTACACTGTAGGGTAGGACCATACGTCCTGTTTTATACAGGATTGTCCTGTATTTCAGATCTGTGTCCTGTTGTCCTAACAAACTTCTCTCAGGACGCTTTTTGTTCCGTAATTTCAAGTCTGTTCCATATTAATCCCTTTTTTTTTTTTTTTTTGACTTACTGTTGATTTAAAATTTTTGAATAAAATAATGTAAGAATCTAGAAATCTTTTGGATACCATTAGATCAATTATAATCGTAAAATGAATTAACAAGTTTTTTTTAGAAAGTAAAGTATACAATATGCATGAATAATGGATTTGAAGAAATTTTAAAAAGGATCAATTTAGTTTCATTATGTTATTTTATTTTTTTCAAAATAATGTTTTTATGTCTTTAAATTTAATTTATAACAGGTAGTTTAAAAATTATACTTTTGTCACGATTCAAAAACATATATATATATGTATGTATGTAATAAATACTTATTTATTTAAAAATATTATGAAAAATATTTTCGTCCTGTATTTTATTTTCTTAAATTTGATCACCCTAGCCTACAGCAGTGGTTCTCAACGGGGGCGATATCGCTCCCCAGTGGGAGGCAGTGAAGAGGTTCTGAGGGGAGGTAAACATATTTCGTGCGGTAGGGGGGCAAGTCTTGGATAATAGGGCGGTGTCGAACATAATACATATTATGTAAAATTTACATTAAAACCTGAAATACATATAATTCATAACATAATGTATTATCTATATTATTCATAACTTATTTAATGCAAAAGAAAGAAAAAAAAAACGGAAATACAGATACTTGACTCGAGTTTCTGGTCCTATTAGTTTTAGAATTATGGCTAAATTATTAAAACCGATTTCATAAACGGCTTTTTTTTGCCGTTTTTACAATTTTTTTTTTTTTTCTGGCAGTTCTTCCTTTATTTTGGAAAAAGTATTGACATTTTTGAAAAATGACCAAAAACATCAACAGAATGCAAGTGTTCACCTAAGAAAACACTGTATGGTAAAACTTTTGAACTTTCGAACTAGTATTTCTGTATGGAAAAAAAAAAATTAAACAAGAAGTAAACATCATCGTTAAAGCACTAGTTTTTTTTTTTTTTAGAATCTAAAACATTTGAAAATCGCTCCTCCTCGAAAAAAGGGCCAGGGGGACGCCCTTGGTCCCTCGTGCACCTCCCCCTCTTGTATAAGTCAGAAATTTCACCGCCTAAAAAAGGATAGAAACTCAACGAAAAATCGTCGAAATTCAGAGAATCGAGTGGCGAATTTCTGCCCGGGGCTAATATAGACGCACATGAACGGGAGGGAAAATTTTAAATAAAAAAAAATAATGATATAAAAGAAAATTTGGGTGTTGGGTGTAATTCTCATTCAGAGCCAAACTAATTGTATATGACTAATTATCGACTGTTCAGATACAAAAACAAGTATAAAGAAAAAAAAAAATTGTTATATACACATTTTTATATTATTTTTTTACAGTCAGAAAACGTATTTTGTGAACGGGAAGGGGGGAGGGAGAAAATTGCATCAATTGCCCTCCCCTTGTGTCCGCCACTGATTTTCGCATGACGTTTCCGTGCGCGCCCGTGCAAAACGTCCTCTCAAAGTGCAAAAAGAAAATACGACGTAGGGGAGGATTCTGTTTTCCATACGAGTTTTAATAAATATTACGTACCTACCTACGTATTACCGGTATGCGCGTTAGAAAAGTTTCAACCGGGCGCGACAAAAGTTCCGTCGCCGCCGTAATTCCGCGGTAATATTTCAAAATAACGCGTTTCGAGCGCCTCCCTACGCCACCCCCCCCCCACGGCTCCACCACGAACGGGGCGGTTTTTCTTATCGTTTGTTCGGCGAATAATATAATATAATAAAACGCGGGCGAACGACGATTTTAATCCGCTCGGATTTGAGTGCTGTGAGTCGCGGCGGCGGCGGCGGCGGGGGTGTGTATTCGAAAAATTGAATTTTCTCTCGTACACACATAATGCGATTTGTCTCGACGAGCGTCGAGAACTTTTTTTGGGAATTCAAAATAAAAAAAAAACACCACCCCGATAATAATATATACCGAATAATACGAATATCAAATACAAAACTACAATAATCGTATGAAACCGCACACGCTTGACACGACCAAGACGACCGAATTAGACTCGAGCCAAAGGGTGGTGGGGAGGGTGAGCGAGATACTGGGGAATAAAAATAACACTATCTAAAATTTTGGAATTTTTTTTCCGATTTTGACGACGATTTTGTTCTTTTACAACGAAAACAAACAATAAAAAAGCGTGTACTTCGCTCGTCGGGTGAAATACTCTTGACGGGTGTATTGAATTTCAAAGAAGAACGATAAGTCATTTCTTCAATAAAACGATTCTGAATGGAGCTACACTGTACCCAGCAAACATTGGCACTAAAATAGCTAAATTTCAAGGGTTCGCTTAAGTTTTATTAATAATCTACTTACCAGGGTGGATCTAACCTCCACAACTCTCCAACACAATTCACGTTTCTTTGAATCCTCAAGAAGAATAGTTTCTAAACAGACGAGTGTAGTTTCTAAATAATTGTCCACTAGAATTCGTATTTTACACTAATGTATTTTAATAAAATATTTTTGTCGTGTAACCCGTTGAATCAATTGTAAAATTAAAATATCAACGTGTTTAACGCGGCATGTGTTTGTCTTCGATTTTATCAATAACGTTATTCAATGAAACTAAAAATAATAATATGTATTATGACCCAATGACACGAGCACGATGCAGATTCGATAGAATCATGACTTCCATATTATTATGATGTTAACCTAGGAACACTGTCGATAACTTATTATATTTTACTTTATTTTATTTTGTTCTGATTCGAAATTGTTTTTTCCTTTTCGCGCTATTCAATTAATTACATCGTATGACTTTAATATTATATTAATAATTATTATTTAGAGAGTATATCTTTGTAGAATTTCAATAATTAATTTTATTATAAATAACTCTTTAACACGAAGGACGCTCACGAGAAATGGATGAATCATTAATTGAACTGTGCCTTTATTACGTAGGTATATTGTTTATATATATATATATATTATGTGTACTTTTTAACTTCTTTCCGAAAAAATAAAAAAATGGCGTTTCAGAAATAAGTATATATTTTCGAGTACCTACCTTAAGAAGTGTAAAAATCGAAATGGAAATTTCTAACATTTAAAAAAAATGAATTTAGACATCTCTTGTCGCAAGCTATGATTGTGGAGATAAAAGTGGCATAGCCCCAAGCCACGATTTTTTTTTTTTTTGAGAGAGCCTTTAATTTTACATTCTGAACGAAGTGAAGAAGCTAGTGTTCTTGCAATGATGTTTATTTTTTATTTTTTTATTTTTTTTTCTGTGTACAACTTTTCGTATGGAAATACTTGTCCAAAAGTTGAAACCGGATTCGCCTCTAGACGGTACTTTAGAAAGGTAATTTTTTGAATTTCTCAATTCTTCAATTTTTTTTTTTTTTTTTGGGGGGGGGAAACTACCCAAAATTTGACAAAAACGATTTGGAAACCATCATTTTTTTGATCCGAGCTATATGAAAATTTAAACATAGATAGAAAAGAAATATGAAAAAGATTTTGGAAATGTGAAAAAAAAATTTTGAACATTTTTCTAAGATTTTTTTTCTCATTTGTTCTTTATATTATTAACATTCTTCGTTCAGAATCGTTTTATTGAAGAATTAATGATTTATCGTTTCTTTAAAATTCAATGCATCCACCAAGATCTTCACACCAGTCGTGCGAAGTATGTCTGACTTTTTTTTCATTTATTAGATAAAATAAGTAGAGTAAAGCAAAGTTAAGTATAGACAAGAAAACTGGACATACTCTGTACCACGTATATTCTGCGCACTTCTGATCAGATATTGTTGGTTAGGCGAATTGAAAATGATTACTATTATTGTTCTTTATACAGATATTTTTTCTTCTTCAATTATTTATTAAATTAGCGAAATGTGTTAAAATTATATATCATTATATTTATTCGTGGACAAAAAAAGACTTAATTAAATCAGTCATCACACATAAATGTGCATCCTTTTTATTGTTTGTTCTCAAACAATACTTACCTAATTAAATATTATTATTCGAATTCTATGCCAATAATATTATTACGAGTATTAAACGATCATGGAATCACTGACGACGGTGACCTTTCACTTTACCGTTTGATAATTAATAATAATCATTAAGGAGCTCTTGAGTAACTAAAGACATTGTATATTAATAATTATGTTTCCACTGCGTTACGCGTGAAAGGCACATTTTATCATTTTTGCCACAACGACCATTGACCGCGCACAACGGTGAAGTTATTTACGTGAATTCGTATAAGGTTAGTTAATTAACCAACTCAACAGGATTTTTAATATTGACCATAACACATAATATACAATATGAAAGTGTTGAACTATAATAATTGTTAGAACAACACTATGGAATATGTCGTGCGAAGGAAACGATGTTGAAACAGTAAATGTATAGTTACTTGGTTCAAAAAAATAAAATAAAAATGTATAGTTTAATATGCCCGTGGGGGGTGTATATTTTTCTTTCCCCTCAGTTAACCACCTGAAATTAACACTAATCGTATAATTTCAAAACCAAAATAACGTGACCCACGTACAGAGGTAAATAAATACACTAATTAAACATATTAGTAGAATTAAAAGATAAATGGATTCCTCCCCCCCCACCCTCGATTAATAGAAATCCAATTCTGTCATTACTTATACCAATTTGATTTTTTTTACATTTTTGATACATTATTTATATGTTTTCATTATAAACTCGTTATACATCATTTTTTGAGGTTTTCAACTCGATTTTGTATTTTTTTTTTTCTTATGGGCATCATTTTCGATGTTTTAGGACGTTAAAACTTTAGCCTTAATTATGTCGTTAAAAAAAATTAAAATTTACACCCAGAAAACGTTTTTTAGTTTTCTAGATTCTTTTCTGTGCTAAAATTACTTACAATTAAAACATTTAATGAACTTATTACTTCATCCCCGGGGAGAAATTATGAAGCTGATTAACTCAAATACTCAAGGGTTTTTCCGCAATGAGCATGCGCAGACTTTGTTTGCGAGGCGTTGGACAGAAAAAAATGTGCCCTCCCTCTACATTTCTACAATTAATATATATATTAGGGTGGTTCTCAGTTATAGATGAAGAAAAATGGAATTAATATTATTGAAGTCACGCTCCCCTATTTTGTTCATTACCCTAAGAAAGTAATTTACGCTCAATTCGGTCATGATCACTCACCCCCTTCACGTGCCCAAAAAGGGTTGAAAAATAGCCAAAGTTGGTAGTTTTATAGTTTTTTGAACTTAATTTTAAAACTATAACACAAAGCCTAAAAATGTATAGCACTTTATTGATAATTTATCAAAATGAACTAAATATTTTTGGATTTTATTATTTTTCTCGGAAAAGAAATTTAATAAATACATTTGTTATTATAAACTCATCACCGGGGCTAGGATTTATATGCTATAGCATGTTTTTTTTGCGACTTCTAATTATTGATTTTGTCAGTAATGTCCACGAATCACCTCATGATGAGATAAATTGTGGTGTTTTTATTTTGCATGTTTTTGAATATTTAGGATAAAATGCACATTTTTGCATATATTGAATAAAATCAATATTATTGCATATTTCGATCATAAGAGTGTGAAAAATGCATGTTTTAATATACATTTCGTATATAATTTGCTGTCGTAGAATGTAACACACGTATTTCTATTACTGAATGTGAATTATAAATTATGTTTCTAAATTATTTTATTTTATTTTATTTCTCAATTATATTATATTAAGACAAACAGCCAATCAATATTGATGAATTCCAATAAATAAATATTTTTTTTTGTAACTATATTTTTGTGTTTATCTTATAAAGACTTAAATGCATATTTTTGCATATTTTGGTAAATAAAATGCATATTTTACAGTTTTTTATTGCATACAAATCCTAGCCTTGCTCATCACGTTCCACATTTTAAGTGCTATTCATTTGTCGGCTAAGTGCTACACAGTTTTAAAATTAAGTTTAAATAACTGTAAAACTACCCACATTGGCTATTTTTCAACCCTCTTGGGGCACGTGAAGGGGGTGAGTGATCATGAACAAATGGCCATGTGGCCCGTTTCGCCCCTCCCCCACCTGCCACGCTTCTATTAAAAGCATTTTTTTTCGCCGACGCACGACAATTACAGCCACGCGATCCGTCACAGTGTCGAGTTTATAATATTCTCGGCGAGCTATAAGGTTAGTTCGGAACGATTTGAATAATAATAATAATAATAATAATGTTATTCACATGTGTTACATCATCGCACGTTTGGCCATTGACCGAGCGGGCTCGTGTTGATTATTGGTCGTGATAAAACGGCGGAGGAGAGAAAAAACAATAACGATAATAATATTGTAAATAAAAAAGTCGTCGCATACAGGGTGCTCGCAGAGACGTCGCGCGTTCCTTATCCACTCGAAGACGGGGTTTCAGGATACTCGCGATCGTAGATCATAGATCAAAATATGACGTCAATTTTTTGAAAACCGATCAACGGAGATCAACGGTCGTGACGAGTTTTTTTTTTTTTTTTTGACATCCACCACATCATGGAGACATTCAGAACACCCTGTACTATGAGCACGACAGGATTCTTTATAAGCAAAACGCATACGATTTCAACGCGATCGGAGCAAAATGTCAGAATAAAACTAAACAGTTATAAATATAACGTGTGTACTGTGTTACTGTGTAAGCCACTAAACTAAAACTATAATTTCAAATTTTGATTTTAATACGTCAAAATTCCCAGAAAAATAACCTAAATCAAATTATGCAGTAAAAATGAGGAAAGGTGTCATATGGAAAAAAAAAAGTTTGTATAACCACAGCACATCCATAAGATGACATGGATAAAAAAAGTTATGGAGAACATTTTTTTTTTTTATCCAAATTGTTCCACTTCAACACCAAAAAAAGGGGGTGAGCATGCTTAATAAATGACCTCGTATGTATCCATATTATATAATTGCAATTTTATAAGTACATACGTAGTAAAATTTTTACCAAAGTATATGAAAAAATAAAACATCAAGCTGTATTATCTGATTTCGTTTATTTAATATAATACGTAATATTCAATTAGATTAAAGTAATAAATCAAAATAGTAAAATAAAATTAATAAATAATTTTAAAAAAATCCCACTTTGTAATCTATTAGTCTCTTTCGGCTATAACACTTACTTTGTGCTGGTCCAAAAGTGAGTTTTATGAGCAACGTCCATTGTAAATCGATTTTTTCAATAAGTTACATACTAATATACAATACTAATATACTATACATACTTATATACAATTTTTATACCATTGAAGCATTTTTTTTTCAGTATTTACTTGCTCTAAGTCAGTGGTTCCCAACCTTTTATAATCTACGCCCTCTTTTGTAGATTTTCAAAATTCTCCCGCCTCCCCCCTCCTATAAATGAAAAAAATGTGTCACCTTTTTTGTATAACTTAACAAATAAATTACACAATAACAGTAAATAATATAACGGATTAATCAATGAATATGAATAATTGGAGAAATAAATTAGTATAAAATAATAATAATAATAATAAGTTGTGTTTAGCGATTATACACTGATTGCAATCTTTATCTGCTATAACGGTCGTTATTAATTTTTAATTTTTCTCTACACTAATTGAAAATTTTACTTTGTGATGACTGCTTGCGCCTCCCCAGCAATTTTTTCACGCCTCCTTAGGGGGGGGGGCACCCGCTGGTTGGGAAACACTGCTCTAAGTGATAATTTCAACATTTTCGTGAACTTTTTGAATATTTAAGTCATTTCTATAGTTTTAAAAAAATGCTTTTATTTGCGATTTTCGGGCACTTAAAATCACAATTTCTAATCGGAAATAAATTAAAAACCGAATGACCCCTCTTCACTCAATGCCCCCTGTAACAATCCTAACCTACCCCGCCGAAGCTCCAAACGCATACACACATGCAGACGGGTAAAACGAATGAATTATAGGTGGAAAAACACACAATCACCCTGTACATACAGGCGAACACATTATAATTATTATTATTATTATTAAGCTGACATCTATATATTCTATTAAAACGCCGAGATGAGATTGGATTATATTTTGAGTGAGTCAGCTTGTTTTGCTTACACGCGCGCGCATGTTTACATTACACGGAAAAATATAATAAGCAAATCGTCAAATTTCATTTGTTGATAAATATATATATTATATATGAGAAAAGGTGAAAAAAAAAAAATTAATAAACGAATATTATAAACGCGTTAATAATGGTAAAATGTTTTTTTTTTTTTTTTTTTTTACACGTAACACCTGACAGGGCTACATAGTATCATTTTTTTTTGTGTTTTTTGATTTACAACATAAGTGAAAAAAGAAATAAATACTTTATTTGCACAAAAAAACACTTATCGAGATTATTAAAACAATTCTCGTATATCAGCACCACGTTATGATACGCGGGCGCGCGCGCGAGAGAAGTATCTGTTTAAAAACGTTTCCTTATGAATATTATTACTTTTAATCAGCACCACGTTATCACTCCGTGAAAGGCGAAGAATTTTATATTATTTAAATGCGTAATACCACGCATCACCATATCGCGTTATCTAATAACGTAGCTATATATAGAATTCGGATTTTAAAGCGGTAAAAAAAGCGAAAAATCATATTTTTTTTCATTTCAATTATTATTGTTGTCGATACCGTATAATAATTAAGTCTTTTAGATTCTGAACGAAGTGATGAAGCTAGTGTTTTTACAATGATGTTTATTTATTTATTTATTTTTTTTATTTTATTTTTTTTTTCCTTTTTTTTTTCTGTGTACAACTTTTCGTATAGAAATACTTGTCCAAAGGTTTCGATCAATAATTTTTTGAAACCGGATTTGCCTCTAGTATGTACTTTGAAGAGGTCATTTTTTGACTACCCAAAATTCGGCGAAAACGACTCGGAAACCATCATATGAAAATTTAAACATAGATAGAAAATAATATAAGAAAGATTTTGGCGCAAGAAAATTTTGGAAATGTGAAAAATGTTTCATTTATTTTTTATACTATTAACTATCTTCGTTCAGAATCGTTTTACTGAAGAAATGATTTATCGTTTCTTTAAAATTTAATACGCCCGTCAAGAGAATACCATCCGTCGTGCGAAGTACACCCATCGTGCGAAGTATGTCCGGCTTTTTTTT
>JAIPRM010012652.1:0-11973 GCA_025469315.1 Stegophylla sp. TES_Ste_2020 | reverse complement strand
GAATTGAAAAATTCAAAAAATGACCTCTCTAGAGTACTTACTAGAGGCAAATCCGGTTTCAAAAAAAAAAAAAAAAAAAAAGTGCTGATCGAAATTTTTGAACAAGTATTTCTATACGAAAAAAAATGTAAACGGGAAATAAAAAAAAAAAATAAACATCATTGTAAATACACTAGCTTCTTCATTTCGTTCGGCATTTAAAAAAAAGATCCTAATGCGAGGACGGGGGATTTGTTAGGTTACGCGTGAGAGTTGCGAAAGACGAGCTGCACCACGCGCGACCTACGGTTGAAAAGAAATTCAAATGACACGTGGAAACGCCATTATCGGTTCGGCGGCGTCGCTTGTTCCGGTAATAAAAAATCTACACTGATTTCATCCGTTCCGGCGGCGAGAACAAAACGATATGACGTTTTCACATGTGTGTTCCCGTGAAACGCCCCGCCGCCGCGTATCTGCTGTCAGAGGTCTCGCGCTTATATTATTTGAATATGTGCGGCGAGTGTAAAACGTACATTTAGAATGGCTGGCACGTACTAGATTTTCCACCCCGATTCACCAAGAAAAAAAAAAACTCACACGACGAGACGAGAGCGCGCATTTTAAGGGTGGTGTTTTCATTTTTTCGTTTTTTTTATCATTCTTTTCTTTCTTCTATGATTTCCTTCTCCTTCTCCTTCACCTTCCCCTCGACGGCGGCGGCGTCTCATCAATAAACATGCCGCGATTCGCGGTATAATATAATACGTCGCATGTATAATGTACGTGTGTGTAAACACCTACGTTGATGACGATGCAGAGCGAGGCGACGGAAAAAAAAAAAAAAAATGAGAAAAAATATTTGCAGTGAAATAATAATAATAATAATAATAATAATAATGAATAACCGCGGTTCGAGGCGAAATTTAATACTGCAAATAATAGCGCATTCACCCCCCCCCCTCCAGCAAGTACACCCGGTGCAGGAATGTGCAGTGCAGTGGTGTATATTATAATATATATATATATTGTTATGCGAGGCTGAATGTAGGGGTGAGAAAGGTGGGGGTAATATAAATACTCGGGCGTGAATTCGTATGACGATTTCTCTAGGCCCCGGAAATATAATAATTTATATTTCGTCGAGACGAATACGGTTCATAACGGTCAAAACCGAATTGAATTTAATTATTACGTTTTACTGTAAAGTACTAGAAATTTGGTTTTTGCGCAGCTGTAAACGAAGAAAACACATTTTTTGCTATCCGTCCCAACCGTAATATTGATATAAATTATTTGGCTTAAGATATCTCTTATTCTCGATATAATTCATGATTTTTTAGACCAGTAGTTTCCAAACTTTTTATTTTATTCCCTCCTTGTAATTTTTCACAAATCTGATCGCCCTTAAATTAGAGTTTTGCCTTCTTTTTTTTGTTAGTTGTACAAATAAATTATACAAAATAACTAAAAGTCTACGTATATTATACATTTATACAATTATTGAATTTTTATTTTCATTATTTTAAAAATTAGATACACCTAAATCAACTTATTAATTTGTAATATCAAATAAAAAAGGACAAATTATTAAATATATAAACAGAAATTGTAAATTAAAATGTAATAATTAATTTAAGTAAATTTAAGATTCAATTTTTTAACAAGATTAACAAAAAAAAAATGCTCTTTTGTTATATAAGTATTATTTCATTATCACTTAATTCGCATCTGTCAAGTATCTTGATTCCACCTTGGAGAATCCCTTGGTTACAAACCACTGCTGTAGATAGTTGAATTTATGTCGTTCGTAAAACATCAAAAGCTCCGTTAAATTTTCATTCAGTAAAATGTATGAAATATTTAGTTGACGTTTTGAAAACTGTATTTGGATTCTTTTTTTCACAATATTCAACAGATTAAATGCATGGAAATTTTGTATTTATCCATACACACTCGGCTATTTTACGCCGTTTGTTATAGTCGAATGACATTTCTGTAACGAAATCGTACAACACGTACATGTACAGTGTTGTGATTTTTCTAGATAAATTATCTAGATAAAAATTTAGTTATCTTTTATCTTATCTAGATAAATAATTGTGAGTCATAGAAAAAAAATTATCTTAGATGAAAATTGCATTTATCTTAACACATTTATCTAGATAAATTTTTCCGTAAAATTGCGAATTTTTTGGATTAGTTAGTAGTGTTATACGTTAGTATCTACTAAGTAGGTCTAAGTAGGTCTTAGTACTACTAAGTAGTACTAGGTAGGTCCTACTTGGTACCTACTCGAAATGTTTTTGTATAAATTTTAATTCAAACAAAAAATCAGTTATAAATGTATAAAATAATTCATAATTATGTTTAAATTTTTAGTAGTAATTGTGTTTTTTGTATTATTTTCATATTATTTTATTTGTTTAAATTAATTTATACTTCAGTAACTAAATAAAATATACAATATTATATAATATGTTTAAGCATAATTAAACACAATATTTAAATTTATAAATATTATATGCATTGCCTCGTTAATAACGTAAAAAACATATAATATATATGTATATAAATAATCATAATTTCTTTAATTTTATACAAATAATATGACTGTGTACCTATGTACCAAAATGTAATATGCAAATTGCACAACCTATGCAGTTTCTTTGTTTTTTATAGTAATAATATTATAATTATTATATAATATATAATAGTTTGTAAATCATGTTTAAATTTTTAATACTGTTTTATTTTATAGTTTTTCTCTGTAAATAATAATTTGTGGCTGTAAGTCATAAAAAATAATCATTGACTTGAATATTTTTATAAAATTAATGGTGTGTTTAAAACAATAAAATAAATTATCTTTGTTTTTATCTAGATAAAAATTATTCATTTATCTTTTATCTTTATCTAGATAATTTTAGATTCTGAACGAAGTGAAGAAACTAGTGTTTTTACAATGATGTTTATTATTTTTTTTCTGTGTACAACTTTTCGTATAGAAATACTTGTCCAAAAGTTTTGATCAATAACTTTTTGAAACCCGATTCGTCTCTAGATTGTACTTTAGAGAGTTCAATGATTTTTTTTGGAAAAAACTACCCAAAATTTGACAAAAACGACTCGAAAACCATAATTTTTTTGATCAGAATTTTATGAAAATTTAAACTTAGATGGAAAATCCTATGAAAAAGATTTTGGCCCGAGAAAATTTTGAAAATGTGAAAAAAAATTTTGGACATTATTTTTTCTTATATTATTAACTTCCTGCGTTTTACTGGAGAAATTAAATAATCGTTTCTTTAAAATTTATTACGCCCGTCAAGAGAATACCGCCCGTCGTGCGAAGTACACCCATCGTGCGACGGTGTATGTCGTCCGGCTTTTTTATCTTTTATCTTTTCCCAACACTGCGTACGACACGTGTGATTGGGATTTTCGAATCATAATCGCACTCCGTCGCACTCCGGTGTTGGCGCCAAGACGTGGCGCACAGTGGCGGCGGCGGCGGCGGCGTCGCGCCCGACGGATAGAAGGGATATTATATTATTATTTTTTTCTCCGTGTTCCCGGGTCCCTTTTTAATGGGTCGCGAAACGGCGGTGTACTTACTTCCACACCCCTATTCAAATGTTCCCCATCGGAATATATCCGCATCCGGGTGCGCGCGAATGTGTGTACACGGCGCGGCGGATATTATAATAGCCGCAGCAGTTAGTTTCTGGCTCGAGTTCTGGCCGCATTTATTTGCAAATGTCCGAAAACGTCTCCGCGGATGGCGACGACGACGACGACGACGACGACGACGACGAGGGGAGCAGCTGTTTGTGGCGCGACCCGACAGCGCGTATATATTATATTATAAACCCAATAGGCGTATTATTATATTCGCGGATAAAACGCCCGTTAGAGCGGTGCGTACTTAACGCCCGCGCGCACAATGCGTTACACTCGTTCGAGTCCCGAAATTCGTACGACGACAGACATTAGCGCCGCCGTTTAATTAAAACGCGGCTGCAGCTCGTCGACACCCGCGTCACGACAATACACGACGCGTTCAACTGCAGCTGCAGTCCCTCGGGCGAAACTCTATAAAATAATAATATAATATAAATAAATTCGAGCACCAGCGGCGGCGTGATTAGGAATATGTGCCCTTGTAGTGGTGGGGGGTGCGGGATAAAATAGACGTTTTTCAATTAAACGTAAGTTCCATACGAACGGGAAAGGAATCTTTTGTGTAAAACGATTTCAACCGGATTTAGAATTAAAAAGTAAGCGTAAGGTACAGACGAGGTAACAACAGACATACGTCGCACCAGTGACGCACCCAAGGGAGGGGCTTTGGGGCTATAGCTCCACCCAAAATTTCTAATATTTAAATTTATAAACATAATAAATATTATTGATTTCTCAAAAATATATTACAATTTTGCTATTTTTGCAATTAAACCATTGAGAATTTCGAAAAATTACGTCTAACGGTACCATCTAAAGGCGAATTGTGATTCAATAAGTTGCAGGTTGAAACTTTTGTTTTAAGTATTTCTATAAAAAAATGTGTATACAGAAAAAAAAAATAAAAAATTAGTAATAAATATCCTTGTCAAAACACTAGCTTTTTCGCTCCACTCAGAATCTAAAATTATTACTATGGATACCTTTAAACTAGATTTTTTGGGTTAGTATGGGTAGTATGTGGTACCTTGTTGTAATAATAAATAAAATCATTAAAAAACTAATAATACTTGTGTATTTGAGTGTGAGGAAAAGTAAGAAAAAATGTAAGCCCCCCAATCCTGAGTGCGCGCCTGCGTCGCACCGCGGGTGTTCTTCGTTCTTCTGGTCAGATATTCTTGGTGGGCGTGTAGAGTTTTAAAGTAACGATAAATAATTTCTTCAATAAGACGATTCTGAAGACGAAGGAAGTCAATAATGTAAAGAACAATAATAGTCGTCATTTTCAACATGAAGATGAAGACGAAGAACTATTTTAGGCTTAGCGTTTAACAATTAACAAATCTGTATAAGGATAATTTATAAATCATCCTGTATAATATTTAGCGGATTTTCAGATACGCCACTGTGATAGAATGTGAATATAATGTAACAATTGTTCGACCCACAAATGATAATTATTGTTGCGTATTGTTAATTATTTATACTTTCTTTATTTTATTCAACAGCACCACCAAAAATGACCAATAGTATCCAACCCATGGTGCGAAGTATGCCCGGTGTTTTTCATTTTATATTAATGTTCATCCTATTAATTATGATGTATTTAAATTAAATTAATATACAATTTTTGGGATGTTCACGGTGATTATTATTATGTAATTCACTGTAAAGGGCTTGTCCAGTAAAATTGTTAAAGAAATAAATTTGAAAAGAAAGAGAAATTCACCAAAATTTAGATTAATTGTTATTTGACCTGTAATTCTAAAATGCGAAAGTAAGTAAAAAAATTACTATGGAGACGGACTTTCGTGAAAATTATACTACTTGTAGAAAAATATGTGAGGGATCTATTAGAATAAGAAAATAAAAATTAAATATTTCAAAAGTTGCAACGTATTGGCTGAAAACAAAATATTATTATTTTATGCAAAAGTGACCAGTTTTATACGAATTATAACACTGTAAAACGGTTATAAAAACTGAACTTAACTAGCACCATTGAGCTATGACAATTACAAAAATTCAAAATTGTATTATGTAAAATTAAAAAAAATAAAACAATAGGTAATTCCAAAAAATTTGTATTTATTCCGAAATTAGTTAAATTTTATTGAATTATTTTTTCTCGTCTGTATTGTCGATAATCTAACTTAAATATTCAAAATTTTGAAGCGAAAACAACTGTAAAAAATAAAAAATAAAATGTTTTCGATTTGTTAAAAGTACTTTTTAACATAATATAATAGTAGTTTTTATTTTGAAAACGTTATCGAGTCTGTTTCACTACCCTATTGTTGAAAATTTCAAACAGAGATTTGGATGTCAGTGACTTGAACAGAAATACCAGTATATTTGTACGTCAGCGATGTAATGTTATAGTAAAAAATTAGTGTAAATATAATAAACACGTGTGCATACATCGCTGTACACATGCACTCTTGTTGGCCGCGAGAAGTTTCATAACGTTGGAGTATAATATTATTATTATGACAACAACGACCGCATTCGGCGTGCTTTAACCGCCACCGCACGTCGTCGGTGTAATTGTATATCCGACGAGCGCGCTCGGGGGGGGGGGGGGTGAAGAAATGAGCTTGTTTAAAATTTGTAATCCAAAACCACCGCGTTTCGCTCTCTCTCTCTCTCTCTCTCTCTCTCTCTATCTCTTTCTATCTCTCATCTCCGACTTATTATTAAATGCACCCGTTTTCACCGACGACGCGATGCATACGTAATTGGACTTCGCTCGCATAATATTATATTGTACAGTGTTCCGACTGGCGATAGACATGGGAAATTTCGCGTTGGGGTGTGTGACACTTCGTGTGCAATAAAACGTTTCTTACGAACGCTGGTCCGATATAATCAACAGCTAGTATTGTAGGTGGTTTTATTTCTATTTCGAAAACCTCAACGTGTCGTTAGACATAATATTCCGTGCATAGAAACAACGTATGAATCATCAAATAGATTTCGAGAAAACTAGTCTAGGAAACAAAAATTTCCTAGATAAATGCACAAAATAATCTCCTAACTGTACCGATACGTTGTAAAATGAGCTTGTTTTTATTTTCAAGGATACTATTAAACTTTTAAACCTTAATCAAACCTTTAAACTGACAACACGTAGTCTGCTTCGATCAGAGTTATCACCTATAGTTAGACACGTATACCTACTTTCGAGCATACTCATAACACTCATTTATTTTGTTGCACATACTCGTGTATATTTATTAAATTCAAATATCAAACTGAGCACCAAATATTTTAATGTGTACACTATATTAGAACTATCCTCATCACATATTAGGTGACTGGTGGGGTTGGATAAGGGCCTATGGGATAAAAGAGGTTTTCTCTGTTGGCCCTAGTTCATCATATTATTTATTTTGGTGGCCTCTTTTAATTCATTCGATTTTTATTTTTTTTTAATTCAAATATTTTTATATATTAATATAAGTGTCGAATTTAGATACAAACACGAATATATAATTTTTATATTTTAGTATTTTTTTTTTTTTTTTTATGAGCATTCTTATTTAAAAATATTTATTAAGGCTACAACTTAGGTATATTATCTTTTATTTGGCGATTTTATATCGATCTTCAAAAAGGCTAGTGGACATACTTTGCTCCATAAGCTGGTTTTCTCTGGTTAGGTTTTGGTATCTAACTCTATGTTTTGAATTTCAATGATAAATTATAATTTAATTTCTTTAATAAAACAATCCTGAGCGGAGCATCAATAATTGACTGGGACCGGGACACGAAAAATATTTGTTTTTTTTTTATTTTGAAGCGTTGAATCCATTCCGGAAGTTACTGGTAAATTTCATCAGTCACCCTGTCATCCAGCCGTCACGGTTTTTACGGCCAATGAGGGAGAGAGACCGAGAAATTGTGCAGCGACTACGACGAAAGCAGCGTCAACACTAAAATTGCACACAGTACTTTTATGATAATCGTAAGACGGGGAGGGGGGGAAACCATTTATATTATGTATTATATATACAGGTATAACGAAACCGTTTCAAAGTCGTAAGAGAGAGAGAGAGAGAGAGAGAGAGAAAAGCTTTCGAATAATATTACGCTCATCTTTGCAGTACCACCCGTGAGACGGCTGCGTTATGTTTTTGATTGTAATATTTTGTGAATATATTATTATTATTATTATTATTATTATTATATTATCGTACAACTTGCAATAAACTCTCGTTACCGCACGGCGGTGGACTCGGAGAGCGAAAGACAGAAAAAAAAAAAAAAATTACAGCGATAATTGGTGGAAAAAGATTTGGCCGTGTTTCGTATCTACCTGCCAGTGTTATTATTACAGCGAGACTCGTTTCAAACGTCTACGAGTTATAATAATAATAATATTCTATAAAAGTTGCGCTACTACGGAATTATGCGTCCGACATAAATAACGAAAAACTCGAATGGCGACAGTCGCACGAAACGTACATTTTACTACTACCAAACAGCAGGGGGGGTTTAAGTGGAGCGGTACTCGGTCTGATAATATTTTTATATGACCGTCCGTTTTAATAAATTTCGTCCGAAGCTACGTCAGAAACGGTCGAATGTAGGTCGATTATGTATATGATTTCGTAAGAAACTTTCATATTTATTAGGGAATTTATATTGATAGAATTTAATAAAAGTTTGTTATATGAGGCGTCTAGTTTCAAAACCAGCTATAAGCAATTTTCGAAATTTTTCCAGAAACACCAAAAAACGAAAATAATGTAAAATACTTGGTCCGCAATTCTATAATAAATATGAAATCAAACCTTTCAATGGTACACATGTGAAAATATATTTTGTAAAAATATTATTACAAGAGATACAAATAAATGTATAGTTTTGAAATGGCTGGTTTTGTTGTGAATTTAAGCACATAGATGTTTTTGAAACCAACAATTTAATTTTTTTTTCACTTATGGCCGGTTTTGAAATTGACTTTATGAGATAAACGTGATTTTGAAATAAAGACTGAAAAATTTAAGAAATACAAAACATTTTGAATTTTATGTATATAGTTACCTAATAGTAAAAAATAATAACCAAAACAGTTAATACTTAATTTCACAAAAAATGGAAAAAAATTGAGAACTAATGTGTTTAATTATGGCTTGATTTGAAATAAACATCGTTAGATGTTAATCTGTCTTCATTTAATATCGATTTTAATCTTGTTTGATGTTCAATATTTTTACCAACTGTGTAATACAGTGTAAATATTTGGAAAATTGAAAAAAATCCATTTTGAAAAAATTATCTTTTAGCTGGTTTTGAAACTAGACGCCTCATATTGAAGGTACATGTATTTTATTGAATAAAAACGATTGAGTACATATAATAATTATTTAAAGCTTATATACGTATTTAAGGGTACAGTATATATAGTCAAATTTATGTACCTAATTTTCATATTCTAATTATTATCTGTATTTTGTATGATCAGAAATCTTACCAAGGGCCTATTGCTATTGGTTTGATATATTATATAAGTTATATAAACAGTATAAAAAGTTTATTAAAAAAAAGTTAACAAAACGTCACTATAAATAAAATTTAATATGGAACCGTATAGGAATCAAAGTACTTTTGGATATTTTTTTTACTTTGAAAAATAAAAAGGTACAGTTTTTGGGTTTCTAAACTAGAAATTATTCGCCGTGGTATTACATGCCAAATCTATAAGCCAAAATAATTTGATCAACATTAAGCTAAATTTAGAACTTTGATTTTGTTTTATTTATTTGTTGAATTTAAATTTTATGACTTGAAACTGCGGTTTAGTGAACTCCCTCGCTTATTACTATAACTTCACGCGAATAATCTGGAACTGATTATAATGGTAAATCTATCTTAAAGTTGAAGCCAACGAAGTCACCAAGTAATATCATTGTAAAAATGATAAAACAATTTGTATAACATAACGTTAGACGGATATAACGTCATTTTCTTTATATTACATTGTATTATATGCGATATTATTTTATGGTATAAATACTAGGAATAGCAATTTTCGATTGAAACTCTGCCATTTAAAGTTTTACGACGTTGCGATAAAGGTACTTTTGAATAAATAAATCCATAGAAAGTTTAAACGTTGAACATAATAATATTCTCTTAAGGTGGGTTTACACGTACGGTTCTACTTGTGCAAATTAAGAATCACTCAAGTTGATGGTTCCATACGTTCAAAATGTTTACACAATTATTTGGTTTTATCACAGTTTAGTTATTTAGTGATGTCAGCTATTAATATTGATCTTGTCAAATGTATATTATATTGATCCATCAAAAATAATTATTCATATTATTGTGTTTCTAATTTACATTGAATCGTGTTTTATAAAATGTCTATGGGATGAAGATGAGTTAATGTTACTTTCAGTTATACAGCATTAGGTCGTATAAAAATAATAAAAATAAAATTTATCACTATACTCAGATACTTTTTACTTTCCACAGGCATGGAAACGATTTGTTCAATTCAAAAAAAATCCTTGATAAATTATTTATTAAAAGACACAATGTATAAACACTAAAAAAACGTAATAGATATTTAATAAAAAAAAAACGTTAGATTTCAAGTTTTGTAAACCTACACAAATTATTATAATTTAATTATTATTAAAGTGATGTACTATAATATTTATAAAGATAAAGTGATGAAAAAACAGCTGTGCTATTGTACAAACCTCAAAAATAATCGTTTACACATTCAAAATGTGTCGTTTTAATTTGCGCCAATCATAGTTTTTTTTTTTTTTTTTATATCAATTAGTCCCGGAATTCATTCAAGCCACTTGTGCCGACCGAATTTTTATTCAAATCGTACAATTACGGATATTGTATATAAAACTTATAACTTATTCAAACTTAAACAACTGTATATTAAAGAAGTTTAATGTAATTTGTACTTCTATAATTATAAAAAGTTTAATTTTAAGCATAATTATTATGATGCTCGCCAAATTGTAAACGATACTTTTCAAATGTTTAAATGTAATAGTGAATTTGGTAAAAGAAATCCATATTATATCAGTTTATATTATTGTAATTATCTTTGTATCAATATTAACAGTTTTGATAATTTCACCCTATATAAAAAAAAAAATATGTTATTTATAAAGTAACACTATCACAATTTGAATATAAATTAATACAATAATTAGTTATTTACATTTTCTATATAAATTTTTAAACAATTTATCTTTCTTATATACAATTGTATACCACAATGTTATCATTTATCTTTATTTTTTGTTTTTTATGTTTATCTGTATTTAAATTTGTAAATAGTTTGATAAGGAAAAATTCGTAAAATTAAGAAACATTTGAACTCTTGTCTCCACACAAGCTACGGCTTCTGGAGACAAATTTTTTCGCACACTCTAATGTATTATATTTAATTTGTAATTTGTAATTTTTGAAATAACAATAAATAAATGTATCCAAAAAAAAAAATAAAAAAAAAATATCCGTTTACACGGTCAAATATTTGCGCAAATCAGATTTGTACAAGCCAGTTTGCGCAAGTAAAATTGAACGTGTAAACCCACTTTTAGTGACGAACAACATATTGTCCCAAAATTTCCGCTACCCGCGCGCAAAGATAAGTGTGTACGTGTCTCTGACAAATTCACCGAATAATAATAATAATATGTAATTATTATTATTATTATTATTATTATTATTATCATTATCATCGTACCTGGTTGTCACCGTGCCACCACGCGTCGCTAACCCCCCACCACACAATAATATATGAGTTCTTGATTGGTGGTGGTTTTAATGATATAATGTCTACGACGGTGCCGCACCAGTTATATTATAATATAATATTATAGTACTATCACACATACGGAGAGAGAGAGAGATCTACGACGACAAAAGCTTATTGTCTCCGGAATTCGGGTTCGCGGTGTGTCTTGAAAACGCGTTCTCCGTCGTCGTCGTCGCCCTCTGCTGCAGCACCGCCGCCGCCGGAAACGGATGAGAATATACAATATACGTATTATAATATATTATTCCTTCGCATACGGTCGTAGATAATAATACGTATGTGTGTGTGCGAAATTCCGCGCAGAAATTAATCGTCCGATAATTCACCGTTTTAATGTACACCGAACGTTATTGTGTGCAGTTACATTATAATAATAATAATATGTACATCCAGTGGCGTATTCAGAGGGGGGGGTTATGGGGTTGTAACCCCCTCCGAAAATTCAGCGTCGAAAAATACTTATCAATAAAACATTATCAATTTTCTTGAGTGTAAATAAACTAGAA
>JAIPRM010012651.1:0-11973 GCA_025469315.1 Stegophylla sp. TES_Ste_2020 | reverse complement strand
TTTGGATGTTGTAAACTAGAAATAAACAATAATATTTATCAGTTCTTTTTCTGACTTTTTTCAATCAAATCCATGTAATATTATATATGCGTAAAACATTTTATTGCACCGAATTATCAGTAATGACATTTTCAACCTAAGTTCCATGTTTCGAATAGATCGGGTGATTTAATTACTTTTTATATGCTATAAAGTGTAATTTTATGTGAAACTAATGACTTCTGTCAATATGCCAAATTTAAACGGATATAAAAAAAACATAACATGGTTATGATATTTGAGATTTTTTCAGTACCGTTGGTCATACATATGAATACGTTTGTATTAAATTATCAAGTCTAAATATCAAGAAATTAAAATTTTATGGAATGAATTCTTACAAAATACGAAAAATATCCAATTTTTTCAAAGTGCTGCTTTGTTAATATGCGGTAAAACACTTTTAGCCAGCAAAGTCCAAATTATACAATTATATGTTTTGTAGTTTTCATATTATTCTCAGTACAATGTCTGTAGTAGTAAAAAGAATGGAAACTGACTGACCATTGGGTGTATTTAAGGGAATCAAAATATTATGATACATTGCATTAGGAATTATATAAGTGAAATTAACCGATAAAAAAAAAAAAAAATAAATCACTCTGATTTCCAAAGAGATATGACTTTATTACTATTGATTGGAAATACCAATGTCAGAAGGCAGTACAGACGTTTTATGTTACTTTATAAAACTTTATAAACTGAAACATATACGACGCGCAACATGATATGCATTTAATTTTTAATTATTGGACATAATGGATAACTGAATTGTACCTAATAAAAGTATAAAATATAGGACAAGAAGTAGTAACTATCTATTTAACATTTTGCGAGTCATGCCAATCAATACAAAAATCTAAAAGCTATCTAAAATAATCTAAAATAATCTAAAAGACTAATGATATAGCTATGAAATACCTAGTTTACTTAATAAATAAGTAATTTTGTATTTTAGATTATTAAAATATACTTATTAATAATTATGTCTAACTTCAAATTTTTTTCTTATTTATTCACTTATAAAATTAATAATTTAATAATGTATCTAATTTGCCTAATGTATATTTTTCTTACGATTAATTCCGAAAATTACTATTTTAAATATTTAGATGACTAGATATCTACTTAGTTGAAATAGTTATTAAAAAACGGTCAATGTAGCCGATGTTATTTTCATAATAGTACTTATTTTACAACATCAAATACGAGTAGCTCGCGTATCCTCAAACATACCCAGTTAATGGGTCGATTCTTGAAAAAATATCTTATTTTAGCGAACCGCAAAAAAAAAAACTATGCAATTACTTCTTTACCTACTCAAAACGTAAATCTCCGGAAACGATATATTGAAGATAAATGCTTTTACTCATTCTTTAAATAAAACATTGTCATACAAATAATCCAGTTATAATCATGTTAATCTAGTCATATAAAAACAAAAACATCTAAAGATTACAATTTACAAGTATTTCCATTAACAACATCTTGTAAAATATTAAAAACCGTAGAAAGGTAACGTTTATTTATAGCATACTGTAGGTAAACGATTTTAATTGTTCTAATCATATTATTTTCATAAATTTACAAAATATCAAACCGAGTAGACTAGTAAATGATTTTTGTTACTTAATCTAAAACACTAAAATTGTAATTTTTAAACAAAAAACAACTAACAAAAAAAAATCAGAAGAATAAATTTTATATTATTTTCCTCATATTTTTACAACTATATATCAGCATATATATATATATGTCCAAAACTTAATACTAAATTAGATTCCTTGTAATCTTATATACTTGATACTTAAGAAAAGTAATTTTCAAATTTATAGAAGATCTACTAAAAAATCAAGTAAAAATAGTTATATATGTCATTATTTATTTAAAACTCCATAAATAATGATCTAGCAATTTAGAATATTCGTAAATTATTAATACTAAAGTCCCACAGATTTATTTAATGTTATTTTCAGACAACTATGACTAATTTATAAATTATTAAATAGAACTTTGAAAATATTGAAAATGTTTTTGAAGTTTTTATCGTGTAATATATTTAATGCAATATGTACATTCTACATCATTTATACGTATTTATTTGTCATATAATTTTGTCTATGTTCAAAATTACACTAATATGAGTTTAATAAATTATTTTAGAAATGTTTTTAAGTTCAAATCATAAATAGTTCAAATTACTTATATTGCACACCGAAATTTATCGTTTCCATCAACAAAAGTTGATGAAATTAATCATTTTATCTTAACTTGAAAATACTCACTTCCGAAATACTTACTAATATTTTATAAGTAATTTAACTATGAAATTATATAATTTAGTCAAATTTAATTAGTGCTAATTTCATTATATTAAGCGTATTAATAATGTATATTGTTTAATGTTATAGTATGAATCCATACATGATGTAATAACATATTGTTATTACATCATAATACAACATCAGTATTAATTGGTGGTACTTACCCATTAATAGACTCATACAATATGTTATGTATATTATTTTACAAAATAAAATGTACAACCATACGGCTTTGGTATAATTCTAATTTTATATTCTGAGTGAAGTTAAGAATGTATTGGTTTTTCAATGATGTATATTATGTTTTTTATACCCAATTTCACGATTGCTGGTGGTAAAAATAGACCAACAGATCCATAAAATATGGCTTTTATTTCAAAAAGATATTTTTTTGTAATACTCAATAAAGTTTTCTGAGCGTTAGAAAATCTATCGAAAATTTTCTATAATTCTGTCTCATAATATTATAGTGTAAAAGCGTTATTTGTGCAGCAGAAAAACTAAAACAATGTGCATGCAAATGGTATTCAAAGAAATAAGAGAAGTTTTTGCTTACAAAACTTTAAAATACATTTACTGCGATTATTTCTAAAAGAAAAGTTGTAGACATCTACAGTATTTACTACGGGGTGAATTCTAAACAGGTACACTAGGCCTAATACTAAAAAACGACTCCCTCCATATGGCGAATTTTAAAGGGCCGACTCAGTTAGGTCGAATTTTATTCATCCGACATGATAAAGGGTAGAATTTGCAATAATACAGAAAAATAAATAACTATTGAGGTTTTGAGGTTGTAATCTGTGGAGGTGGATAAAAAACAAATGTGGTACGGTAAATGTTATTTGTAGCCGTCAACATGATAAATAATAGTCAAAATCAGTCTTTTGCAGTGGAGGATGATTTACGCCGTACACCTTCTGATTATATGAACGTCATATATAGGGCCCGGATTTCAATGCAAAATGCATATTTTTTTTTGGGTAATCATTGGAAATGCTTTCCAAATACAAAATTTGTTGCATGTCACAAAGACCTCAAAACTAAGACTTTTATTTTGCATACTTCGATGTTTTTCATTTTTAAGGCATATTTCAACATTTTTCAATCTTTTTATTCGTTTTAATGCATATTTGAACAATAAACCTACAATTTTAATTTATAATATTATATGTACATTATACAAGTCAATAATTCAAATTTAGTTAATTAAAAATATTATTTCCCATTTTTTTCGGTTTTTTTCTTAATAATATCTATACGTCTCTCTGTAATTACCATAAAGTTTGAATCTTATCTTTACTTATGGTCACCTGGACTTGACAGACGGCAAATAGTAAAATAAATTAAAATATTGAAATGTATAAGACCTTTTTTCAGTACATTTTCGCTATAAAATTCATTTTTTATGGGCATTTTTGACTGTTTTTCAGAGCATTTTTCGATGATTTTTAGTGCATTTAAATCTGGACCCTAGTCATATACTTTCTGGTTAAATTCATATACACTCTGTTGTTCTGAAAATATCCCAAAATGTAATATTAAGTTTACATTTTTGTATAATTTCAATATTGATAATATCGGTTCATCTTTTTTTATCAAAACAGTAAACAATTTTATTAAAAAGGTCCATCTACTTCTGGTTTACCCGACTACTTTCTGTTTTTTTTTTTTTTTTTTTGTCACTATAGCACTAGTATTTGTCACAGTAATTAAAGAAAGAACAAGCACAAACGGTCGTGACAATCATTGCACAACTAATATTATATCAGATACAGAGGGCTACAGGGATGAGGGACTCTTCGGACAACCCAGTTGACCAGGTCGTTCCTGCCTGGGCAGTACATTAACTACAATAGCAAATTTTGGCCTTGTGGGTACTTGGGTAACATAATCATATCTTTATTAAAGTACTTATCACATAATTTGATATTAAGTTTATTTTCAATTTTCGATGAAATAATTATAGTTTTTTGACACAATATTGGAGTTGGCCAACAATCATGTCCGCTTCCCATTCTAAACTGGACAGCGTTCGCGAATAACTTTTTCACGGATCAATCACTTAATGTTTAAAACATTGTTTCATATTATTCGATTATCCTTACACACGCAGGAAACGTTATTTCACAGAAATTCAAAACATTTACAAAAGCAATAAAACAGTGGGTGATAATTAAACGTCCAACGCAATCGACTGTTTAATAAAAAGATAACATAAAACATTATCGTATACGTCTTATTTTATTATTATTATTATTATTTTTTTTTTTTTTTAATGTTGTTTGGAAAAAGTTTATGGAAAAATGTGAAGTTATTAACTTATTGTGCGAGACGACAGAATTATTTGTAAAAAAATTATTTATGTTTTTCCCACAATAATTTCAAAATAACGTTATTATGTTTTGTACGAATACAGTTTAAAATCGTAAAAAAGCGATTTGAGTGTTTTTTTAACAGAAGAAGTTGAATTATTCATAAGACAAAATATTATAATAACTTACACTAGCGGCGCTTTACTTAAGGATATTGTTACGCCCCAATGGACGGTTGATACTCGCCTAATACTACCGGTGTAATCCTGATACTACCGCACTAGCTTTTTATTTGTTAATACCGTATTAAACCAACATCTCTTGTATTTATCATTTTATAATATTTATTTATATTCACTTTTCCTAGTTAAAACTACTAGTTTTATCTACCGACATGTATATGAATTACTTTTGAAAATCGGTTTTCTCTAGACAGTTTCAGTTTGCTCAAAAAAATAAGTAAGTTAAAACTAGTCCAAACAATGAATACAGTTAATGATTAATTCAGTTTTGTACAAAAGGAGTTTGTGATTACTAGGTTCGACTTATTAAAACTAAATATTTTTAACCGATTTAGGATTACCAAACTTTTTCTCCATAGTAGAATAAAAAAATATTAGTTCTTATAAGTTAGGACACAACAGTGGCGTATTTAAGCATTCTTTTCAGGGAGAGGGAGCGAATCCTATCTCAGTATATCTCTAGAAAAGAGTTAAGGAGGTTGTTTTCGCTCATACATCTTTAATCGTTTTTTTTTTCTTTTAAACATTCTTCTGTATGTTGTAAGAATTTTTATAAGCTCGAGAATATATTCGAACTTTTCCCTTGTAAGTACCTGTTTGAAGTAATGAATTCGTCACTGCTTTCCATGTTTGATGATTAAGTTAAAATAAAAATTGACATAATTCAGTATAACAATTAAATAACCTATACATTTATGATTTATGTGAATATTGAACGGATAAGTTTTTACCTTTACTCAAACGATATCATCATAAAATTACCATTTTGATTAAAATATAAACATCGGACTTAATTGAATGGTTAAATAAGCTCAGTAACAAACGAACAAGAGAGAAAAAAAAGTATTTGAACCGTATAAAATATTTTTGACGTATTGAACTTTCACGCTAGATAATAATTATAAAACTATTTGAACACTAATTGTTTCATATTTTATATGCTGCGAATACATTTTTCATTTTTCAGGTATCATTTTGGTCAACAAGTCCCGAGCTCAGCAACAAACAGCGATTCGAATACTTCACTCGCACCATACCGTCGGACCTTTACCAAGTAAAGGTTATGGTGGAAATCGTCCGAAGGCTTGGCTGGAGTTACATATCTATTATTTACGAAGAGTCTAACTATGGGATTAAAGCGTTTGAGGAATTCGAGAAACTCTTACCAATGTACAAAATTTGCATAGCAGTGAAGGAAAAACTAGTCAAAGATTCTGGAGTGGCAAAGGAAAAAGCTTACGACGACATCGTGATAAAACTTCTCAGCAAGCCCAGAGCTAAGGGTAAGAGTTTTAAACTAAGAATGCGAACGTTCATTTTTGTCTCTAGTAAATTTTTCCTGCGCTGAAATGTTTTTAATATCATTTCCTCTCAATATTTAAATGTTTATAACGTTTAGATTTAAAAAGGGTAGTTTCCGAGTCTTTTTTGTCGAATTTCGGATAGTTTTTCCTAAATTTTGAGAAAACTATTGAGAATTTCATCTTGAGATGAACTGTGATTCAAAAACTTGTTGAACATGTATTTCTTTATTTACGGAAATCCCGGTAATTGCATATTTTGCCGTGTTTTGTCAATTTTTCGATAGATTTTCCCCATTTCTGGAAAAAGTATTGAGAAAATTAAAAAAATGACCTCTATAAAGTACCACCTGAGTGTGATTCGGGATCTATAGAGATACTGATCAAAATTTGTGGACAAGTATTTCTATACGAAAAAGTGTTTACAGAAAGAGAAGAAATAAAAAATAAACCGAATTGTAAAAACATTAGCTTTTTCATTTCGTTCAGAATATAAAACAAAAAAATAAAATAAATCACCATTGTTAAAATACTAGATTCATCGCTTTATTCAGAAAATAAACTACGTTTTTTTTGTGGCTACTTTTATAAAGTAAGTCATGCCAGGCTGTAGCCTTACTGTCCTGTTTGTGTGTCCTTGTGAATAATTTCGTTTTATTTAAAAATAAATAAATGTGAAATTTTTATTCTCTAAAGATATTTAGTTGATTGGTGATTTTTTATTGTTCTGTGGGTTTACATAATTCATTTAATGAAATATACCTATAATGACTACATTTATATTATTTGAAGTTTGGGAAATTAATGGTTTAAAGTTTGTAATTATTGCAATAAAATATGGTTTTGAATTAAGAATTCGTGTTCGACGTTTTGGTTTTTTAGTTACTTATGTTTATAATATTTATTTAAGTTTATATAATATTGAATAATGTAGTTGTTTTAATAATTTGGCTGTTGGTATTAATTATTATTATTGTAAGGTAATATTTTAATAACTTGTTTTGATAGGGTATGGACGTGACGTATTTATACTTGTTTTATGTAAAACGTATTTTAGCATAAAGTCCTACCCGGTTCTTTGAACGAGTGGAAAGTTTAAACTTAAATTTACGTTCGATTTACGACAAAACATTAAACACAGCTCTGAAGTCTAAACCTTACCTTATAGTTTTAACTTATAGATTTCGTATGAAATGAAACAATGTATTGATTTTACAGCGATTCTGAGTGAGTAAAAATAGTACCTATTAGAAACGTGTCGACCTTATTATTTACACTGAAAATAGTGTAAAACTGAAATTATTAACGCATTAAACTCATTGCACGTACATTATGGACATTTTGTTCAATTATAGAACTTTGAATGTTATGTAAATTTATCAAATTTAATTAAAAAATCTGATAAAACAGGCTGAAACAAGGCTTAGGACAAAATAATTACAAAGTAAAACGAAACAAACTCAGTAATAATAGTTTACTTATTAAACTAAACAAGAACTATATAAGACACCAAATCGAAAATTCATGGACAAAGTTTTCTGTTTTTATTAAACAAACAATTGGTGCGTTAAGGTAATAAATTTTAGCGGCAATGTTTAGAAATTCGGAAAGTACAGAATAACGAAATAATCGAGCTGGAACATTGAAATGTGGAACAACAGAGCAGACAATCAATTGTGTTATAATTGACAAAGTCTGTCAGAATAAATTTTTTAATTCGTCAACATTTCGGACAGAAGAATAATTAAGAGGCGGCAGTGGATTTTAGACTTAGAGGGTGTAAACGTAAACCATTCTGCCATTTTTGATTATCGGGTGGACGAGAATGCAGTATAGGAATTAGGGCTTAAGATGCAATAGAGAGAACTTTTGTAATAAGGTTACCAGTTAATTAAAGTTTTAATTTCGGTAAACTGTCCACTGTACCAATTAATACATAATTTTTCATGTATCTTAATATTCGACACACAATTCTAACTATGATAAAATGTCATAAAATCACCAAACGGCTTAAATGACTGTTACTGAAAAATATGACACACGTATAATATAATTAACTCATATTTTTTTTTTTAATATCTGGTTTTATATAGAATCATAAAATATTTAATCGCATAAACATTTTGTGGCAATCGCTTTTGCGAGGTTTTTTTAAAAACATGTCGATTGTCAAAATAAGTACTTACAATAAAAAAGATTATTATTATTTGAATAATGATGTCGACTTCGATTATTTTGTAACTATTTTCAAACTGATGTTTCTCTACGTATTCAAAATTTAGCAACAATTATTCATTTCAAAATTTTACAGTGTCATCATATTTCTAAAATTTATTAGATCTACTAAAGACTAAATAATGAATTTTAAGCTTTTAAGCTAAAAATACAGATTTTTTTTTTCATAAAATGCATAATTTCTTGTTGTAATAACATTTTATGGAGGGACAGGGGTGGAGAAGAAAAAAACGGTTAAGCTTATAAGCTCTTTAAATGCCTGAAAATAAGGTGAAGCAGATTAAATTAATTTAATAATTTTGTTATAAGTTTTAAGTTATTCTGCTGAGAATTAAAAAGTTTTCGTTATATCTTGGGTTTAACATTTTTTAAAAATCTTATGTTATGTATAATTATCTTAACATCCATTGAGGTCCGCTTAAAATCATTTACACAATGCAATGATTAATCGTTGCATTTAAATTTTTAAATGATATCATTCATACAGTACGTGGACAATTAGGTGTGCCAACCGTAAAATTCAAATTAACATAGATTGATCGTTTTTGTTGATAGCCGGATTTCTTTATATTTTACAGTTCCTTTAAATATAATTCGTATAGATCTGGCCGATCTGGCATGATAACGGTTATTTAATATTTTAATGGATTAAAATAAATGAAAATACAAGAATAACAAGAACTACTGTTAATATAATTTTATTGAAAATGGAAAACTACAAAACGTATGCAGATGAATTGTATATCAGCTTTCGCAGTATCCAAATATTTTTGCAGTAAATCCACTTAACTTCAGAAATTTAATTTTCGTGTCAAAATTTTTAAAATATCTCACATTTGGTGCGGAATAATAATAATTTCTTGTACACGTTTGTATGAAAAGAAAAAAACGAGTTCCAGATAATCGTGTTTCGGAATATCAGATTAACTAATAATTAATTATTAATTAATAACGATTAAACATTTTAACTGGATTTAAAAAAACAAAATACTACCGACTGAATATTAAAATATCAATTGAAACGATTTCAAACACACACACACACACACACACATATAAATTTTTTTAATATTTGAAAGGTTTTCAAAATAAATACGATATTAGAAGTAGGAAATAAAACAGTTATTAAACGCGACGTAAGCTATGCAATTAAGGTCAACCGGAAGGAGACGGAGAATATATCACACAATGAGGATCTAAAAAGGGATTAAACGTAACGAGAGCAAAATTATGTGATGTCAGTTGGTAGACGAAAAATGGAGTCTAATTTAATAACATAAATTCAGTGTTGATTTCTTGACGCGTGACAGCGAGTGGACGTGCTATTTCCCCGTGAAAACTGAACGTTTTCGTCGACCACCATAATATTATTATATTTATTTTTTGTCGTACGCAAATGTATGCCGGCAGAGAAAAAATGCTGAAACGAACACGTTTTGCATAGTTTTTGACCGCGGATTGAGTTGGTTTAACAAGGGACGGGGGAATACAATATCCTTATAATATATATATCGAAAATTTTCAATTTTGACGGCGTTGGGTTCGGCTCAAAAACGAAAAAAAAAAGAAAAAAAGAACCTATAGTAACACTATGTTTAAACGTGATATCATGACTCACGATTTATTCGAATTTGCAGTCGAAGTGCGTGCATGGCATTTTTTGGCAAAATGAATTACTTCCGAAAACCGATTTTCGATTTGAATGACATTACGCGCGCGTTTCGACGAGACGAAATGGAACAAGCGACACAAGTGCAAACCGACTTACGTCAGTCTTTCTTATCGGTCTATCGCTGTTTACGCCGCAATAGCGTAGCTGAAGCTCCACCAATGAGGGGGCGGTTTGTGAAATTATTCTTAGACTAAAATATTTTTTCATCATTCTTATAATAGAATGCTTGTTTTCTTTGCCGTCCAAATTTTTTGACAATAATCGTCCTTTCTTACATTCAGTCTCTTCAAACTTATTAAATAAACTATAGAACCATATGGTTAGGTTAGGTTAGGTTAGGTTAGGTTACATATGTCCTATTCATAAAATTGATAAAACGTATAGGTATAACTCGTTTTTGTGTAAAGATGACAAAAATAAAATAATTTGATATTGTTAAAAATTTATAAATGAAACAGGTATATTTTATAAACAAATAATAATGTATAATAATGTTGTTTAAATCTCGTTATTAAAAAAATCATTGTTGTCAATAACAATTGAATACATTTTAACGAGTGTTTCTTAATTTCACTCAAAATAAAATTTTAAATTAAGTATTATTCACTCGTATTAGTTACAAGTATCAAAGTGTAATTGCAGAAAAATTGTATTTTTTTCTTCTTATTTTAAAAATGGCATTCAGTAGATGAACGTTTATAATACAATTATAAATGTATAATATTACATTTCGATGAAATGTATTGGGTGATCCGCCCATCGCCCTCCCCTCAAATACGCCACCACTGGTTTACGGTGACAATAATATTTGCGCATGCGCCGCAGCCTTTTCGAGTCGGAACGCGTTTTATTTGCCAAACCAAACCGATTATTATTACCGTGAAAATAATTGCTTTCCGGTGGCTGTTTGATAGAGTATTGGAAATGTCTATTGCGTGCCGAGGCTGTAGCGTAGTACCTATAATAATTGCGCTACTTCTTTGGTACATTACGTACGTTTCACAGACAGGTATTTGACGGTTTAATTTTAGACTCGTTCAGAATGCGTTCATTTGTATTCCCGTCCACGCACGTGCACGTACGATATAACAATAATAATATTATACACGTACAAAAGCGCGTTACTATTACGCTTTATATTATTATATCAGCTCATTTTCCGAATTAGAAGTGTATTTTTTCGGCATACGTATATGGCGAATTGGTTCCCATAACTGAAAACTGACATCCGAATTGGTTCCCGATATTCTAGGTAAGTGGAAAAAAATTCAAAAAGTATTTTTAATGTAGCGCGGACGATAATTGAACATTTTAAAAAAAAAGTTGAAAATGTTCAATAGAACTAAAGTTATTGTAATTTTCAGTTCATTGTGAAACACCCTATATATATATATATATATATAGGGTGTAACGCTGTACTGTGAAACATATATTAAATTGCGAAGTACAAACAAATTACAGAATATAAGGTCTAAAAATAAGGAAACATTTATAAAAATAGAAATAGACAAATACAAAAATAATGCAATTACTAAATTAGAATTTATAAAAAATGTTTGTTGCAAATTTTTATTTCAATAAAACATTAATTCATACCTAACTATTATACTTATAAAAAAATAAAATTTGACCAATTAAAAAACTATATTATTATTATATTACTTATTATTATTTTTTATACAATGGAAAATTGACGAATTGAAAAAGTGTATTATTATTATTATTATTATTATTATATTACTTAATAGTATTTTTATTTTTTTTAAATGACAAAAACTAAAATTTTTAACCATTTTTATTATATTATTAATTATTATTTTTATAAAAAAAGAAAAATTGCTGAAT
>JAIPRM010012650.1:0-11974 GCA_025469315.1 Stegophylla sp. TES_Ste_2020 | reverse complement strand
TTCATAAAATTCGGATCAAAAAATGATGGTTTCCGAGTCGTTTTTGTCAAATTTTGGGTAGTTTTTTCCAAAAAAATTGAGAAATTCAAAAAATGATCTCTTTAAAGTACAATCTAGAGGCCAATTGGGTTTCAAAAAATTATTGATCGAAACTTTTGGACAAGTATTTCTATACGAAAAGTTGTACACAAAAAAAAAAATAATAAAAAATAAACTTCATTGTAAAAACACTAGTTTCTTCACTTCGCTCAGAAAAAAAAATATATACAATTAAATGTTAACTACGTTTTAAAAATATGAGATTAGAGCAGTGGTTCCCAACCTTTTCTATTCTACGCCCCTTTTTGTAGATTTTCAAAAATCTCGCGCCTCCCCTCTTCTATAAATGAAAAAAATTTATCACCTTTTTTATATACTTTACAAATAAACTACACAATATTCGGTATGATAACTTTTTTATTGATGACAATAATTATAAATATAAATAAATAATAATTATAAATAAATTAGTATAAAATAATAATAATAAATTATGTTTAGCGACTAAACACCGATTGCAATCTTTATATGTTATCGATACCCAATAACGGTCGTTATTAATTATTAATTGTTCTCTATACTAATTAAAAATTTTACTTTGTGAGATAACTGCTTGCGTCTCCCTAGCAATTCGTTCACGCCTCCCTAGGGGGGCGTGCCCCCCTGATTGGGAAACACTGGATCAGAGTGTATTCAATCTGCTCGTATGGAAATATAATAATGTTTTGCTGAAATTTTAACGAAATAGCTATATTAATAAGCTGCTAAACTCCAAAGGGCTAGAGTTAGAAACCAGATAATGGACAAAAAATAACAAATTAATGATCCAAACGTGACGTGTCAAAAACATTGGATTTTCATGGAACAAAAATACGTATAAAAAGTTGAAATTAACACACGAAAAAAGAGAAAACAATCGCTTTTTTTTTTTTCAATTTTATTTTGTCGAAATTGTATTTTTCGTTCCGTCGTCATTTAAAAAATTCCTGTAGCACCCTGTATATATATATATATATATTTACGATGGGTACAAAATCCAGCCAACAGATTTTTAACAGCTCCCGAGGGTGATTCGAGAGACGACGACAGCGACTACCCCCCTACCCCCAGCACACATACTTCGCTAATGATCGTTCGTACGAGGGGTGGTTTAAAGTCCACGACTATATAGTACACTGTATTATACATGACGTGTGTATACGTGTGTGCGCGCGCGCGCGCGCGAGCGAGCAAAATGGCCGAGATTTTACGCGATACGATTATCATCATTATTATTACGGGAGGGTTTTTTTTTTTTTTTTTGTTCATATCTTTATATCCTCGTTTTCTCTCCCCCGCGAATGGTCCTCTGGGGCATTATGTCGCGCGCGCCCCTAACTATATATAATGTATATCGAATCGGGGACTTGTCACTTAATGATGACACTTTTTTTTTTTCATTTCTATTTTTATTTATTTCGCTTCGCTTCGAGTCTTCTGCCGACGACGACGACGACGACGACGACGACGGCGATTTAACAAACGCCAAAAGCGAGTTTTTCTTTTCGAGATAGCGATGTAAGTGGGAAATTTCCCAGAGAAATTTCTCAGTAAAACAATTTGAATAATAGTTCTGGTTTACGTAAATGTTGTTTTGATAAGACATATGAGAATAAGAGTACATAATATTAAGTATATAGTTATTTTGTATAAATATGATAATATGTGAATTGTAAAGTAATTAGCTGCTTTTTTATTAATCGTATGATTTGTTACAAAAAATATATAAATAACTACGTGTTATATTGAGAATTATTTTTAACACACATTTCGATAAATTTCATGAAATTTATCGAAATTTCCTCTAAGAAATTTCTCAAAAATTAAATTTCTGAAATTTAGCATCTCTATTTCGAGAGTATAATTCGCATCCTTTCCAGTGTACCACGTCGTAATGGATTTGCTCGCGAGCGATCAAAACACTCATAGTCATCGCCCGTGTAATCGCATTAATTATTATTGTCTGCGCTAATTATTATTCGTGTACCGGAAGACGTGATTATAAGTGCGCGCGCGCCGCGCAATAATTTGTGACTCGTCGAATCGAAAAACAGCATTATAATTATATAATGTATAATATACGGTGCACGTGCGTTAACACGTCTTTTCGAAAAGTAATTCGTTTCATTTTTTTTCCTTGAAAAAAAAATATATATATATATATCTTATGTCCTAAGTCCAATGGCAGATTTTGAAAAAAAAAAGCCCTATGAATGCTAATGGCTCTTATTAGCAAAGTAAATAAAGTAGTATACAATGGCATGCAAGATAGGTACTATTTATTGCTATTTAAATTAAACATCACTTTTTTTTTTTAGTTAATTATTGATAACTGAAATGCTATTTAGCATATATTAAACATAATATCAATTAATATAATACATTTTTTTAACTTTGCTGTAACGGTAAGTCGCTCTCCTCAAAAATCAAAAAATTATCAATCAAACGTTATTCTCGCATAGATATTAAAAAAAAAAAAAACAATAAGAAATTCGTGTTTCAAGTATTGCAATATTTTCGAATGGTACTAAACGTCAATTTGGCTTAACATATTTTTGGGGGATTTAAAAATTTTTTTAGGGATACTAAAAGTCGTTTCTAAGCGTTACCAAATACCACTCTAAATCGGCTACTGTCTAAGTGTCCGAAAATAACATTTTAACGTGATGTGTATTCGACAGATTATTTTACACGAAAAAAAATATTATTCCGTTGTCGTAGACGCAAGACGCACGGAATAATATAGCAAACCGATTTTTTAGTTTATTGTATTCAGACTCTTTTATTTATTTATTTTTTTTTTCTGTCACATCATAAGGTTAATACAATTCACATTATTAGTGATTAAAAATTTATTGCGATAGTTATTTGTAGCTAATGAGTTCTCGAAAATTATAAAACAAAATGCATATATTTTATCTTACATTATTATGGTCAAAATTCACCTATAAATAGATTAATGCAACTTAATGTAAATAATTTAAACATTGATCTTTTTCTTCCTGTGGTGTTTCACTAAATGGTTTCAATCATTACCTAAATAATCTTTTGGCTATCCTATAAAATATGTTACATTCTATGTCAATATAACATTAAGTATAGTTTTCATTGTTATATTTATTTGATTTTTGTATTTTAATTATTTTATTCTTCAGTGAATTATTTCAATCTTAATATTGTTAAACACTGCATTTATATACTTAAACCTGTCAATTATTAATTTATATTATTGTCTGTAGGTACCTACTGTTGTATTATATTTAAAATGAATCGGTAATGTAATAACAAAAAATTAATATTATGTAAATCATAGACGTATGTCACAATAATTGTAACTGGGTTCGCCCGTTTAAATAAATAAATAAATTATACACTACATAACTACATTTTACACTATTAAATCATTAGATAAAAATTTATCTATAATTTTTAATTCATATGAAAAATACCTATGTAAATATTTTAAATTTTGATTTAATAATAAATTCGATCCTTAGTTTTATTTTTGAGTATAATTTATTCGTATCTGTATACCGCATTAAGAATGTAATATTTAAGCAGTTAATTCCACAGCAAAAAAATGGTTAAAATCACTAAGACTTATAATAATACATACAATATTCATATTTTTATCACTGCACTATAATCCGTTTAAATATATTATATTAAGAGACACTAAAGGACATTTTCAAAACACCATAGCGCCGTCAAAAGTGACATAAATTATTATTGTCCAATCGATTAATAAAGTACTCTGCACGATTAAACACTTTCAGCAGACATCTGTATATATATATATATACATATTGATACAGACCATCGCATTGTATAGTTTTTTTTTCGTTTGTACATATACAGGGTAATTTATTAAGTATGCTCCCTCATTTTTTTGATCGCCAAAATTAAAAAATTTTGAGTTTTTTGTTTTTAAACGTTTAAATTACTATTAAAACTATGATTTCCACAACTATTTTTTTTTCAAGTCACTTTACGGATGTTCTACGATGATACATTTTTTTAAAAATTCAAAAAATTTGGCATTTTTACAAGTCAAACAAGAGGGTTGTTGACATAGGCGTGCGCAGACTTTTCTTTCAGGGGGTGCACATTATATAAATTAGGGGCCCAAATTATTTTAAATCAAAATTGTTGTCGATTTATTGCAGCGTAGTATTGGGTTAAGTTATCTTGCAACTTTTTTTTTACTATCACATCTATTTACGTCGTATAATATTGAGTGAGTTTGTTAAAAGTTGATTAAATTAATATTTGTATTTATTTACACATTATATTCGGTTGGGAAGGCTCTAAGCTGCGCCACTTCACTCACTGTGCATTTATTACTAATCAAATACAAATTATTGTACGGATTAAATATTGGCAACAGAAAAATGAAAAAAATATTTCTCTAGTCAATGATATTATCGATACAATATTATATTATTTCTTTGGTTAATCTATCCATGCACACTATAAACATTATATAGATTTGTATCGTCCAATGGTATACATCGTGTGTGTAAGTACTTGATGTGTAGGTACCTATTTTTAATAATTTTTACTTTAATACTTAGTGTTGTCTATAAAATAAATCATAGCGTTTTAAGTATGTAATATAAATTTAATTCTACGGAACTGCAAATATGTATTAATTTTATTTTAATGAATAGTGGTACTAATTATACTCTAGTATACAAACGTGACAATTCAAATATTTGGTTCTTATTGTTGCAATTATAGGGCCCCAATTAATAAAGGATCCCGGGGGTACCTGTGCACCCTTGGCACCACCCCCTGTGCGCACGCCTATGGTTGTTGTTACAAGTAACACCCTGTACACATTGTCGGTACGTACAACGTCTGCAGGAACGAGAAGAAGAGAGAACGATAATCGCGGTGGTCGTCAAATCGATCGAAATGATCTTAAGTATATTGTTCCGTGGTGTATTGATAATCGCAACACTTTTGGATGCTTAACCCTAATGCGGTGCAGCTGCTCCGGTTCCAGCGAGAGAATATTATATTATATTATGTTCGAATGCAGCCACCAATAATATTATACACGTATATATATACGTGTATATAGGATTACACAAAGCGATCACTGCTGTAGCAGTCCTTCGTCGTGTCTTGTCACACGTATGTCGTACGTTCGACACATTTTAGCGTGTAGTCGTGTACCATCATCTCTACCTATTATTATTAGTATCTGACCGAAAAAGAGATTAAAAAAAAAAAAAACGCCATTCAGCATTAACACGGGTACGTCTCGAAATAACACAACCGCACACACACACACACACACACACACACACACACACACACACACACACACACACACACCTGACTACAATAACAATATACACACCTTTGTAGTACATAACACTACACAAACTCCTGTTATTATATAAGGCGCATGATTTACCAACACGATGAGGCCCAACCACATTTTGCTATAGAACAGTGAGAGACAGCGCACTTAAATGAAACATTTACTTCTTGGATCGGTTGAGGATTCCACGGCCCCCAAGAGTCCGGAGGGACTCTTAAATCCTTTGGATTTTTTTTGGTTGGGGATACCTCAAGGAACGATGGGATACCATCGGGAAGTAAATTCTGAAGTAGAACTTAGAGAAAACAGCTGCTTTTTCAACAGCTGTTGAACTACAGTGAGTAATGACAGTAGGAGTTACTGGGAGGCAAGTACACGCTTGTTTGAGGCGAAACGGCGGACACTTTGAACAACTACTACAATTAGAGTTAACTTGATCAAATTTTTTTTTAATCTCATACAATATTATTTTTGAAATTATGTACTTGTTTTTCTTCTATTTTACGCTAATAAAAAAAGAAAAATTCTGACATAAAAACTTGCTGTTCCGAACATTTGGACCAGTATTTTTTATACTAAAACAAAGCCATATATGTGTAATATATATATATATTTTTTTTTTAGACTGGAAAGGGTTTAGCGTAAATTAATGAGGTATGCCAGTTTTAGGTTGAATATCCCCTGTGAACCCCACATTTATGGACCAGTCGCTTCTCAACTAGGGCTGGTTTCGCTGGCTGAACGTAGACGGATCGCAGGCATTATTAAGTTCCCGAATAGTCTATTACAAGCTAAAGTCGACTCTCCCTATTTGCTCTCTTCTATTTTGTTTTAGAGTTCCTCAACGTCATTCCCGATCTGTTGCTCCTTTTTATGTTCCTTTCACCCCCACCCACCACTAAATACCTTAAAAATGAGCCTATTACACGTATGATGTTAAATGCCAATGTTGACGCTTCATTTTCTTCTTTGCCTATAATTATTTATTGAATAGCTATTAATTTGTTATCCATCGTTATTTTGTACAATTAATGCGTATATATTATGTTCAAAGGGTTTATCCCGTATATTTAATTGAAAATAAAAATAAAATAAATAATTTCCACTCTCGCGTTGTTAATGTGATAAATGCCGGTCAGAATGTCTATATAGAAAGAACGGGCAATGCAAATCACCGACGACGAAACCCGTATAATAATAATAATACAACATAGGAGTTACATTTCACAAACCCTCCGTAATCTGTATTTTACTACAATATTATTATAATATATATAATAATATCTTTGCACAGGGACACAACGAACGGCGCGACAATGCCATACACTGCACAGTGGCAGCATCTTCTTCGTGAACGTTATGCGGTATTATCCCGCGGGCGGTGAGGGATGGAGGTGGGTGAGGGTTGTGGGTTTGACGGCCGGGAAGAATCAAAATAATAGAGCAAAAGAAACATATTATTGTATCACGTCGTCGTCGTCGTCGTCGTTCTCAAAAATTATTATTGTACATTATTATCGGTGACTAGTGTGTGGTGTGACAACGGCGGCGGCGATTTCGATCGCGGGTAACGCATAATAATAATAATAATAATAATAATATATCAACCGCATCAGAGGACGTGTAGTCGTGCACATAATGACATTATTATAATATTATCCTGGCGCGCACTAACCACAGCACGAGGATATAATATTTTTATTGTGTAGCAGCCGGTGTGAGAATGGAGTTTGTTTAACATAAGAGACACTGTGTAAGACCGCGGTAACCGGATCTCGCCTGCCACCACCACCACCACAATGTTCCCCGCCACTGTACTATTACAACAATAATAAATTATAATAATGTACACAGACGACATGTGACAAACGCCGTCGTCGTCGTCGCGGGATCGGGATAATGAGATTTCGGATTCACCGTCGTCATCCTTATAATATTTCACCACTCGGTTCCACATTATATCGTTATATTGTTATTATCACGTTTTTTTTTTTTTTTTTTCTTTCTTTCTTTCTTTCTCTTTTTCCAAAATATAATAATATCGTTTTATACCCACGCGAAACGCGAGATTTTCGGGTATTTTCACGCGAAATTTAACGCCCGCATTTATTATTATTATTATTATTATTATTATACACGTCTGCACGAAACATATTATTATGTACGACACAGATAAATGGTATATTATTCGTCGAATATAATATAATATAAATAATCCATTCACAAAAAACGCGTTACTCGCCACCGCAGCCCGACGAATTCCACGAGAATTTTATAGCCGCGACCTTAGTATTATTATAATACCGTATTACAATAATACGTTTTCCGTAAATATCGGTTTACATTCGAATGTGTTCTCCCGGTGGTGAACGGGTGGGGGGGCGGGAGGGAGGGGAGGAGGTCTTGCACCGAATCGCGGCCAGCGCCATTTTGAATGGACCGTGAACAAAATATATTGTCGCACATATTATTATTATTATATATATTTTATTATCTTCTCCCGTTCCCGGAAAAATATTGTTTGAAAATAAAAAACACTTTTTGCAGATACTCGTATGTGTTTTTGACATTATACGAATTTAAAAATTTTGAGTTTTTCACGTCACACAGCTATAAAGTAAAAACCGAATTGCCTACAACAATGAAGTCATAAAAAAAAAAAAAACAAGAGATTATAGAAAAATATTTATCTGATTACTATTGGATAAACGACTCTACCAATACACTTTACAACGGGATTGGGAAATTTTAATGGACTTTTGTAATCGATCTATGAGTTTTTCCAGACAAAAAGTCTCTTAGTTTTCCCCTCGAATCCGTGTCTCATTTTTTCTTAACTATATAAATTTTTTACTCACCGTAGGGTGGAATAGCCGAAAATATAAATATTGGTAACGATATTAGATTTTACACACAAACATTTAAAAAAATTTTAATTCTTATATATTATTTTTCATCGATATCATTGATTATAAAAACTTGTATTTGAATACATATGATTATATCTATTGCATGGTTGAAAGAAAAAACACTAACAGGCTTACAGGCAATGAAGGTTTTGATCAAATTTCAAGGAGGAGGGGAGCGATTTTAAATTCCAATCCCTACCTTCTCCCCAAATGCGTGGTCAACTCAAATTGCAACTTTGGTCATTGGTTTCATCATCAAACAAAATCGACTCCACTTAGCATAACACATTTTTGGGAATTTAATTTGAAGAAATTTTAAAAAGTATCAATTTAGTTTCATTATGTTATTTTATGTTTTTCAAAATAATGTTTTTATGTGCGTTTAAATTTAATCTTTAATAGGGTAGTTTAAAAATTATACTTTTGTCACGATTCAAGATCCTAAATATATAATATGTATATTTGTAATAAATACTTATTTATTTAAAAATATTTTTGTCCTGTATTTTATTTTCTTAAATATGGTCTCACCCTAGCTAAGAGTGTATATTGATGAACAGGAACAATCATTGTAAAACATGTTTCGTGTTTTCCTTTTTACTACTACCGCCACCCTATAAGACACTTCAAAATTTCCATAAAAAAAAAAAAAAAAAAAGATAACAACCGTTTCATGAATAGAAATATAGTTGCAGCGTAAATATAATTTTATTAAATAGTAATTCGTTGTGTTACTTTAAGGAATTCGAATAAATAATTGTTTTTTTTTTTTTTTTTTTTTTTAAGGAGAAATTCCGAACTGATTAGTCTGTATAAAAACGGTATACCGTACAGGTATTAGATACCTATATTATAGGTATTAAAATGTCAAAATCGACTAAAACGATTTCTCATCAAAAAAAAAAGAAAAAATCATTTATAAGTACCTGAACCTCGGTCGACCATAATATAATATAATATTATACGTTCATGTTTATGTGATAATCAATTTTGAAAACGTCATCTGATATTATCAGTATATATACAGTAGCCGGAGCTCAACATAATATATTATTATAATATTCATCTCCGATATGAAATAATATACGAGTAGATTATAGCCCCGAGGTTATTTGAATTATTCATTAATGTATACATTATAGTATAAAATATTATATAGGTAGGTACATCTACCTGTACATAATACTCACTATTGAACGGTTTCGGATTTAAAAACCAATATGAATTAACTGCTATGAACAAGATATTAATAATAAGTAACACACGTTAAGTGTTTTGTGTGATAACCGACGAATGAAAAAAAAAAAGAAAAAAAAAAGTCTCATGCATTGATTTCACTCTTTTCTAAATAGAACAGGTTACACATGAAAATTTCAATATTAAATAATAATATTCTTTTAAATTTAACATATTATAAAACATAATATAATGTTACGTACTATTGTACGATAAACGGTTATTCTACGTGTATATTATGCAGTTACGGATACAGATACCATGAACGGGAGGGGCAATTTTAAATAAAAAAAAGCCGGACATACTTTTCACGATGGATGTTCTTCGCACGACGAGTATTCTTCGCGCCTCGGGTGTGAAGCTCTTGGTGGGTGTATTAAATTTTAAAGAGACCGCGATAAATCGTTTCTTCAATAAGACGATTCCGAACGAAAGAAGTTAATAATATGTAATATGAAGAACAAATGAGAAAAAAAAATATCAAAAATTTTTTTTTTCACATTTCCAAAATTTTCTCGCGCTCCAAAATCTTTCTCATATTATTTTCTATCTACGATTAAATTTTCATATAGTTCGGATCAAAAAATTATGGTTTCCGAGTGGTGTTTGTCAAATTTTGGGTAGTTTTTTCCGAAAAAAAAAAAATTGTAGAATTGAGAAATTCAAAAAATGACCTCTTTAAAGTATAATCTAGAGGCAAATCCGGTTTCAAAAAGTTGCTGACTTTTGGACAAGTAGATCTATAACGAAAAAGTGTTCCATGGGCGTTCTCACGGGGGGAGATATGGGGGATAGATCCCCTCCCAAGATGAATTTTTAGATTCTGAGCAAAGCGAAAAAGCTTATAATTTTACAATGATGTTTTTTTTTTCTTTTCTTTTTCTATTTCTATAAACACTTTTTCATATAAAAATACTTGTCCAAAAAAAACAATAAATAGATCTGAAATCATACTCAAATGGTACTTTATAGAGGTGATTTTTAAAATTTCTCAATACTTTTTCCAAAATCGTGGAAAATCTGTCGAAAAAACGGTAAAATATGCAGTTACCGAAATTTTCGTAAAATTGAAAATTGCTTTTTAACATAACTCCAAAAATAATGTAGCAAGAAACTTAACACCTTAAAAACCATAAAAACGGTCACAGCAATTTTCCTTTAAAATTTCAAAAATATTCAATACATTTTGAGTTAAGTATAGCATTTGAAAATTTTGGAAATTTATCGTGTCAATTGATCTCGAAGATGTACTTGATTCAACTGATAAGAATTCAGAAAAATTGATAGTTTAATTTGGATTTGTCATTAACGTCATTGCCATTATAAAATGTTTACAATTATAATAAAAATTATAATAAATATGACTTGTTGATACATAATTATTATATTAATATTCAATATTATAATATTAGAGTTGTGAGGTGAAACCAATGTTGCTTATTTTCTAAAAAAAATTTTCATCCCCCTCCATTGAAGTATTCTGAGAACCGTCACTGAAGTGTTCACAGAAATAATAAATAAACATCATCGTAAAAACACTAGCTTCTTAACTTCGTTCAGAATCTAAAAAGGGGGGAAGGGTGAGAACGCTCATAAAAAAAAAAAAAAAAAAAAAACACCCTGTATAGTACGTAAAGTTTAATTCAATTCGATCATAATATCGAGTGCGCCTATAAGTTTCTACGTCGTCGCAGACTTTGTGCACTCGAAAAAACATATATTATGTTGGACATCCAATATACTTAAATAACATTATATTATATATTATTTTTTGTGAAAGCGGACGAAACGACTCGAGTGGTTTCGAGTGTTGATAAAATAGTGACGTTTTTATGGAGCTGTGTACATACGTATTATTATAACTAACCTAACGCATATATAAATATAATAATTTCACGTGATACGCGTTTTACGCCGATTACATTTTCGTTATTCGTTTTTTTACGTTTATATACCGCGAATTTATTGTAATAACATTAATGGATCCTGTTTTATAGTCTACACGTGTGTATTTTTTTATTATTTTTTTTTTTTTAATTTGTTGTTATTTCTTTTACATGCACCGTGAACACGTACAATGGCGACCGATCGTAGAAATACATATTATACTATACCTATATTTATAACATACTCTAACTCGGGCGGCGAACCTCATTCCCCGCCTTGCGCAAACAACTCCGGGTCGCGGTTAAATTACACGGTAAGAATGTGTGTATAATTTGTCGTCCGGCGGTGACGGCGGGAAACGCGCGCTTATAAAACCGGAGGACGAAAAGAAAGTAAAAAAAAAATATATATATATATATACTAGCAGACCCGGCGAACTCCGTTTCGCCACCAGATTCGTTTTATGTAACATTTCGTTTGGTGATTAAAAGATAAAGAAAAAAAATTTTTTTTGTTATATATTTGAAAAGGA
>JAIPRM010012649.1:0-11975 GCA_025469315.1 Stegophylla sp. TES_Ste_2020 | reverse complement strand
AAAAGTTATTGATCGAAACTTTTGGACAAGTATTTCTATACGAAAAAGTGTTAACAGAAAAAAAAAAAAATAAACATCATTGTAAAAACACTAGCTTCTTCACTTTGTTCAGAATCTAAAAAAAAAACCATTCCTTGAGTCATCTTTTGCGAGATCAGTAGTGTTGTATAATATAATATAATATATACAAATGTAGCAACACTGCGAGGGTGTACACATTATTATCATTATACCGCGACGTATTTTTTTTTTTTTTTTTTTTTTTATCAAAGAAAACCGGTATTAATAAACGCTGGCTAACTCTAATAAAATACAAATTAGCCCTAGCCGCTGCTGCACGGTTCGTTCGGCTCAGTCCGCGCGTTTCGATGATCACTTTCGCAACATATTCAGCATGATTTTAATTTGTATCGTATAAATATATACTCAACAGTTATTTGGCGCCAGTAGCTCGTTATTTTCACACGCCCTTGTTTTGATGATCGTGACAACGTTAATATTATATTACAATAATATTATAATGACGCAGCGTCATTGCGATATGCAAATTATTATTAATTATGTTGCACGCGACTACATTGCTGACTGTCGTGTCGGTCGGGCTTGACGCTTTGGAGTTGGTCATTTTATTATTTTATTATTTATTTATTTTTTAAGTGCACAGTCGTAAATTCTATATTATATCGTTGTTTTTTTTTTTTTTTTCTAGAATTTTTCTTTGTATTTATTTCTATACTTACTAGAAGCTAACGCCAAAGTTATACAAGAACACAATATTACGAAAAGCCTTACCCATGGGTATTCTTCGCTCCTCGGGCGGGATTTTGTGGGCGTGTTAAATTTCAAAGAAATCGTTTCTTCGACCATTCTGGGCGCGGAGATTTAGATTTATATATAAGACGATTTTACTTGAAAATCATAAAGTTTTTTAATGTAGTGTTTCAAAATGTTCTCTCGCGAAACTGTTTCCCATATTAATATGTTTATCTGTGTTTAAATTTTCATATAGTTTGGATTGGAAAAAAAAAAATAATTTTAAAGACCTTTTCGTTAAATTTTGCTATGGAGAGTTTTGAAAAATTATCTCCAAAAATACCATCAACAGCCGACATGCAGTGGCTGATTGCGTGCCATTCTTCCCACAGAACACTACTTCTTAATGAAAACTAATGTCTGATAACCTTTATACTACACTTACTTAATTTATTCGACGAGCAAAATATTTAAAGTCGAGTGTTTTACGACACATCTTTTTTTTTTTTTATTATTATTATTATTTGCTCGACACATTATAGAAAAGGGTTGACCGCCCCTGATCTAGAGGCCATTCCTGATTAAAAATATTTCTAGTCGAAACTTTTGGATAAGTATTTCTACACAAAAACGTGTACACTGTTTGACCAAAGCGAATAATATATATAGAAATAAAAGAATAAATAAATAAATTAATGTGGATAATAATAAGTAATATAATATTATTACATTATCGTTATTAGATAATTTACATCGGTTGCAGTTGTACTTTGTTTCGACATAATAATATACACATATTGCATTCGATAAAAATAATTCTCTTTTCAGAACCTCGCACATGCGCAAAAGTGAAACGTCCTTAAAAAAATCCCACCTAGGTAGGTAAATCATCTGATACAATCGGTATTTTTGTTATATTTTCAAAATCTGGCCTTTATTCATATAACTATAAAATAATCAAATAAATATTCAATAAAACGATGTGATCAATCATAATTGTTAAAGAATACAAGAGAATTTATATTTAGAGCGTAATGTTTTGCGCATTAATATAATTTGTAATTATATTTTATGAAATATCAAAAACCAATCTTATACTTATAATTTTACGATAATATTATAAAAAAAATGTTTTTATGATTTCCTTACTGTAAAAATAATAAAAATAATTATTAGTTATGCACTCGAGGATAGAAGAACCGAGTTTTTTCGGTCATTATATTTCGATTGAGTTATAACCAATTAAGTTTAAATGTTTATTGTTCGAAACCATTTCGTTTGACAGCTGAGTATAAAATATATATGTACTCAGCTTCTTTCCGTAGATTTTTGAAAACGTAGAAAAAAAAAAAAATCTCACAAACGCGTTTATCATTATGTTAATTTATTAATGCACCTTATTAGAAAAAAAAGAAAATAATGTGATTTTAAAATAATACAAATACTATTCACCGGGTTTTTGTCTTGAAAACAATTAATTTATATTTATTATATACATAATGCTGTCTCTCGTATCTTTAAAACTACAAGGGTGGTTACTGTACCCTTTACACACCCTTGACTACCTGTGTGATCTCGTCGGATGATAACGATTTCCCGTTGTTCGATCATGTCTATACTTTGTTTGAAGTAAGTATACCTACCTGTAGATATTTATGTAGAAAAAAACAAAAATATATTGACGTGGGTCGGTTCCCAGTTCATTTTGATCGTTCGCCTAATGTTTATGACAAGTAGCCTAACCGCCGCTGTCATGATATAATCTGATTAACTTCAATGTATATGCTGTTTTTTTTTTTTTTAAGTTAAACCGCTTGACTTAAATATAGTTTCAAAACACGTATTACACGAAACATTTGGAGTATAATAACTGTAGGGCTCGGATCAATGTAGCAAATGCTACTTTTTAAGGGAATATGATAGACTATGGTGACCATACGTCCTGTTTTATACATGATTGTCCTTTATTTCGGCTCTGTGTCCTGTTGTCCTGACAAACTTCTCTCAGGACGCTTTTTGTCCCGTAATTTCAAGTCTGTCCCCCATATTAATACCGTTTTTTGACACTTACTGTTGATTTAAAATTTTCGAAACGAAATTATTGAATAAAAAATAATGTAAGAATCTAGAAATCTTTTGGATACCATTAGATTAATATTATAATCGTAAAGTGAATTAACAAGTTTTTTTTAGGAAAGTAAAGTATACAATATTATTATGCATGAATAAAGGATTTGAAGAAATTTCAAAAAGTAACAATTATTCAGTTTCATTATGTTATTTTATGTTTTTCAAAATAATGTTTTTATTATGTGTTTAAATTTAATCTATAATACGTAGTTAGTTTAAAAAATATACTTTTGTTACGATTCAAAAACATAAATATATACATATATGTAAAAAATACATTCTGATTTCAATAAAGTTAACTTTTTTTTTGCTTTTTTCTCGTTTTTTTGTACTTTTTTATCATTTTTTTTTTTTTTACACAATTCTAATGAAAAATTCACATAATATCTCTAAATATATTATTTTTCTATTAAATTATTATTGCCCGAGTAAAAATGTATACATACATTTTCGGTTTACTGAATCAATTACAATTTTATCGTAAAGTGAAAGTAACATTTTAGATACTAGGCGGAGTGAAGAAGCTAGTGTTTTTACACTGATGTTTATTTTTTATTTATTTATTTTTCTGTGAACCTTTTTTCGTTAACAATTAATCGCCCAAAAGTTTTTTGACAGAATTTGGCTCTCTGGTTGGTTCTTTAGAAAGGACAAATCTATGTGAAAATTATTTTCCTGTGGTAAAAAATGGAAAAATTAAACCGACCGAGTAAAATGGTTTTTTTTTTTGATTTAATAAAAAAACTCGAATAAACTTAATCTCAGTTCAGAATTATTGTTTGATCTACTAAAAAAACGATTTATCATTTTGTTCAAAATTTAACACGCTCAAAGAGCGATTTCCACTCGAGGAGATAAGAATATCTCTATATAGTGCAACATATGTTCACATGTTTTTAGTGTAATATTGAATTTATTTAATTTTGAATCCGGTTTCAAAAAGTTATTGATCGAAACTTTTGGACAAGTATTTCTGTACGAAAAGTTGTACATAGAAAAAATAAATAAATAAATAAATAAATAAACATCATTGTAAAAACACTAACTTCTTCACTTCGTTCTGAATCTAAAAAAATAATATCAAGCTAAAACTACGTCATATTTTGAAAAATAATATTGGTTTTATGCGTTGCTGCATTTAAAACGACTATAGCTCCTGAAATCAATTATTACAGTAGTAATGATATTAAAATAAAATATATAAATATTATATTTTTAATCTTTACCATTTTTTTACGCGCTTAAGTATATACTTTGTCGTTTTAATATCATAAATGATTAGTAGTATTTTATTGCTATTTCACGTTCGATAGCAATCGGGTAACTGTCCAATAACAGACAACTCCTCGGGTTTATGAATTTTATTGGTTTGTCATTTTTATAATAATAATATGTAAAACTATATTGACGCTAATGTAATTTGGACGCAAACGACGAGCGTATGAAAAAATATTTTATTAAACAACTTTTTTTATTTATAATAGGCATAAAACATTAGATTATATTTTTAGTATACATGACGATATAATCCTTTAGTTCTTCCTGGTTTCACGGTTCTTTAATGAATTAAAAACAAAATCACATAGATATTAATTCTCATAATTTTCTTACAAATTTTTCTAGTACATAATATAGCTGATGCGTAGAACGTAATAATGCCTATAATATTATTATCAGTCAAGTTGCTTGCAGTGGCGTACTTAGCTTTTTGGCGCCCATTGGCTAAATTAATCTTCTCCCTCCCCTCAATTACCCATCCACCCATCCGCCCACCCACGCAACTAAAGAACAAACAGTTCTTTTAAAATTTTTTTGTACACATTTTTAAAATTTAATATTAAATCTTCAAAATATACATATGAAGATAAAAAAATTCTTAAACAAGTTGGCATTTTTCAGCAATGTTCACAAACGATTGCTCTCCCTTTTTTTTATGAAAAAAATACGTCGTTTAGTTTTTTATTTATTAATTACGATCTATCAAAATGTAAATTTATAGTGAAAGTATTTTCAAGGATAACATTCCATATTTCTTTCATATTTAATGTCTTTTTATACGTATTTTACAAATTTTTCTTCCTATAACGTCTCATTCCTATTTATTATATTATTATGGATATTCAGGTAGTTTCAAATTTCAATAGAAATAATACAACTTTCAAGTTCATTCTTATATACTTGTAACTTTTTTTTAATATGATTTTTATTTATATCATGTATAATATATTTAAATATAAGTAAAATATTTAATTACTTAAAAACTTTTACCGCTTAAAAAAAAGCCGTCTTCCCTAAAAAAGCCGCCCTGGGCTCCAGCCTACTTAGCCTGCCCCTAAATACAGCACTGGTTATATTTATTTCTATAAACGTTGCACTCGTAAGTCATAATTTTAGCTTTTGTCGTTGTTTATGCTATAGAAATGTATCGTTAGTGAGTTCTCCGAAGCGTTTTTCGTTAAGAGTATTTTGGGGGAAAATTAATTATAGCTACCTATTTGAATAATAATAGTTAACCGGTGCGCCAGATTCAGTGATTACGTAAATAATGAGGGACATTTATCGTTTTTATATTTTAATTCGAAAACGCAGTTGAACCGTAATCGCTCCCATCGTGGAGGCGGTACACCTGAAGAATACTTAAAAACTCGTAAATTGGGCCCAACATATTATTGTTTATAGTTTGTCAATTCGAGATCAGATTAGGACTTATCTTTTCTCAATGAGCAGCCCGCAGGTGAAAATGTGAGAAAACCTCCTAGTCTGCAGCAGGGGGATGAAAAACCGGTCGAAAACAGCGTGTGTGTTCAATAAAAAAAAAAAAAAAACAGTGTCGAACATAACCTTAATTTTTTTTTTCGTGTTTTTAGCTAAGATATTTAATTCGAGATAGCTAGGACCACACACACACACACACACACACGGCGTTATGAGGACGAATTAACATGATATAATAACACCATTTACGATAAAAAAAAAAATATATATATATATATATATACTAGTCGTTTCTTTTTTTTTTTATTTTTCATATTATTTATTCAGCGCATTGTTCTCGGGCGTTAAGGTAATATTTATATTCGAAGAATTCACGTTTTTTATTTTCGTTCTTTCCCCCCCCCCGTCCACCCCCAGCGAGGAGTAATTTGTACGATAATTTATTGGGCATTGAAGTCTCCCGACTGGAACGAGTAGTAAAAATTAAGTGGTAACCGTGCATTCCTATACGCGCATGTACGTATAACGTTATAGTAAACAATTGAACTCGATAAGTAGTAATAATAACCTTCTCTACTCTTAATTACTAAGTAGTAATTAAAAAGTTATTAAAAAGCCGCACATACTTCGCACGACGGGTGTTCTTCGCACGACGGGTGAGATTCTCTTGACGGGTGTATTGAATTTTAAAAAAACGATAAATCATTTCTTCAATAAAACGATTCTGAACGAGGGAAGTTAATAATATAAAAATAATAAATGAAAAAAAAAAAAAAATGTTAGAAAAATGTCCAAACTTTTTTTTTTTACATTTTCGAAATTTTCTTGCGCTCCAAAATCTTTCTTATATGATTTTTTATCTATGCTTAAAATTTCATATAGTTCGGATCAAAAAATGATATGGTTTCCGAGTCGTTTTTGTAAAATTTTTGGATAAAAAAAAAAAAAAATTGAAGAATTGAGAAATTCAAAAAAATGACCTCTCAAAAGTACAATCTAGAGGCGAATTCGGTTTCAAAAAGTAACTGATCGAAACTTTTGGACAAGTATTTCCATACGAAAAGTTGTACACAGAAAAATAAAAAACAAACATCATTGTAAAAACACTAGCTTGTTCTTCACATCGTTCAGAATCTAAAAAAAAAAAAAAACAACGACTCGTTTCAAACAAATAACACTAAAACGTCCTCGTCGGTTAAATTATAATTATTAAAATATCGAGTTGACAGGAAGTTGCAGTTTTCGGATTTCGAAGATTGGAGTTCAGAAAAGGATATCAAATTTCCAGTGTATATATCATACCTAGTAATTTATAGTATGATGAATTTATGTTATATAATATATATATAAATATTGAATTACGGAACTCACCCTTTATACAAAAGCCTCGAACAATGATTTTTTTTTTTTTTACATCCTTTAAAACTAGGAAGTAGAATCCTTCGGTGTATTATTATTATAACATATAATTACGTATAATAATATGTAGTTAAAATGTGATGGAATTGAATAGGCAATGTGCGACTTCCCTTTAAAAATTTATATAAATACAAGTATACGAATTTGGATATTAATGGATTTTTTTTTTTTTTTTCGCTCAAACGAATCTCAAATATGCTAATTACTTTGATTATGTAATGAATTAAATAACAAAATCTGATTCACTCGTTGTACTTAACTATTTTTTAACTGCGCATATTTATAAATAATTTATTTGCTATGAGTTGATGTGTCACCGTTAAATTTACTTACTGAATCATTAGAATCATATAAAAAAAAAAAAAAAAATTAATATTAAACTGGTTTAATCAGACTATCAGATTATAAATATAGTTTTAAATTCATATAATATGCGAATCTGGTCGGAATGAACTATTATCAAAAGTGCATAAAAATAATTTGAATAAAGTTATGCAGATTAGTTACTATTATACATACGTAAATAGTCATTAAAACGAAATAAATTATTTAAGATTCACAGATATTACAATATTTACAATTCTAAGAAATTATGACGTGATATTTGAATAAACACTTATTGAATATTATATTAATGTTTAAATGTATTGACGTGAAATTTTTGAGCGAAAACTAATACTGAGGTGGTGGATAGTTGAGAAAAATATGATTTTGAAAATTTTATTGATTTAATAATATTGAAAATTTTCAACAAGTTTACTTGTTATTTATATAACCTACTATTTACTGAGATTAACATTTTTGTTATGATCGAATCAGACAATTTAAATTTATAATATTATTAGCAATTTAAATAAAGCGAAATGAATCATTTTAGGTCAGTTTTTTATTATTCTTTTGCAATTTTAAAACTGAAATTGATTTGAACTTAACTACTTCATCGATCATAGGGTTTTTGATATATATATATATATATACATTTTTTAAACTAAACTCTATAGTAATACAATATTATCCACTGAAGTTGTCTTAGTCCGTATGCAATGAATTGTGATTGATTTTGAATTAAAGGAATAATATCATTCAACTACTGCTCTATCGTGAGACGATTGTGGATAAGGATATTCTATCCTAAGTATATTATCACTCACAACCAAATTTGTTTTGTCTAATGAGCGAAGCGAAGAAAGACTAATATGCATCACCTGCATTGTCTTAACAGCTTTTTAAATGTTTTAATATAAAAAATTCGGATATACTTCGCACCATGGGTATTCTTTGTTCTCCTAGTGGGATAGTCTTTTGATGGACGTGTTGAATTTTAACAAAACAATAAATCATTTGTAACATTAAGACGATTCTGAGCGGACCTTCAGTTTATTCAAGAAAATTTTACTAAAAAATTATAAAGTTTGTCAATATTATAACAACAACAACAAGAAAAAAAAATTGTGTTTTTACGCAGTCAGTTTTATATTCCACTATTAGCTGAGAGAAGGAAAAAAATGTTTGATGAGAGAAAAAAAATTTCCAATTCTTTCGCCAGTTTCACCAAAACATTACTCACAACGATATTTAAATTTTCATAAAGTTTGGATTAAAAAAAAAAAAACTTTGAAAGGCGTTCTAATCAAGTCATGAGGAGTTTTTTTTCTACATTTCGACGAAACTATTGGGAATTTCGAAAAATTATCTCATAAAAAATATCACTTAGAGCCAAATTTTGATTCAAAAAAATACTTGTCGAGACTTTTAGACGAGTATTTTCCATACGGAAAAGTGTTTACAAGAAAAAAAAAAAATTATTATAATAATAAAAAAACATCATCGTAAAAACACTAGCTTCTTCTCTCCACTCAGAATTCAAAATTAAAATAGCCTATTTTAGTACAAAACCATTGGACAATCCTTGTATTAATATGATCATCAAAAAAAAAAAAAATATGTTCACAATATAATAGAACTACTCGTGATAATTGAAACGTATTTAAAATGTTGTGTTGTTGTTAATATACAATAATTGTTATACGCATTACATTTATTTAAAATTTAAACACAATAAGCAATTAATAAATAAAAGTAATTAAAACTCCAAGTGCATTTTGTCCGGTGAAATAAGGAATTAGGATTTTAATAACGACGTCCTTAACGGTAACGGTGTAAATAAAAAAAAAATAAATAGTTTTTCAGTAAATAAAATAAAAAAAAGAAACTTAATTTATTATAACATTGGAATCTTGCGCGTAAGCACTGCATATTATGCAGTATGATTTATTTTAGATAAATGTTTCGGAATATGATGTATGGAACTAGTAGATGTTTACCAGTTATGTGTTTTGTGTTGGCAATTTACCATATATTCATAAATTGCATATTATTATTATTATTATTATTATAAATCAGGGGTAGCCGGCAAGTACTTCACTTCAGTGACCGAAGACTGCGCGAATTGCCGTATGAATCATAAAAATAAAAACTTTCTCGTTCGACATTTACTGCTGTTCCGAGGGAAATACAGCATTGAACATATTAGTTATTATACGGGGTTAATTTATATAAAAGGGCTCACCCCCTTTTTAAAATGGAAAATTTTTTCAATTTTTTGGGAGCAATGTTCAACTCACTGTAAAAATTCTGTATTTTATAACTTTTTTTTTTTTTTTTTTTCACGTCACTTGAAGGACATCTCCTGTGATGATAATACAAACTTTTTTTCAAATGGCACCCCCTTATTTTGACTACTACATTTTATTCAGGTAATTTTTCTGTTGTCGAAATCGAAATTCGAACAAGTTTATATACCTATTGCAAATTAATATCAGGTGTTAGCTGGTAAAATCGTAGATTCGAAACAATTACGTTGGTAATTAAAATATGTGTTCAAAAGACTATTTTTCCTACTCGTCCAAATTTTGATTTCAATACATCGAAATTCACAGCGAAGTGACACGAATAAAATTCCGTGGTCAAAATAGGGGGATGCCGTTTTGAAAAAAAAAATAAAAAAAATTGTATCTCCACATGACATCCTTGAGGTGACATTGAAAAAAACGAGTTATGGAAAACATAGGTTTTATAGTGATTTGTTCAATTCCGACAAAAACAAAAAAATCCAAAATTTTGCATTTTTACGGGCAAAAAAGGGCATATATTCTGAGTTCTGATGTAAAGACTAATCGGATAAGAAAGGGTTTGTTATTATAACGAATGGAAATCTATTAATATATTTAGTAAAAGGATTAATAATATATGGACAACAGTGAGCGCGACGATGTATTTGTTTTGACATATTCGTTTAGGTAGAAAGTTTTTATTTACGTAGAATATCGTTTTTTAAACATTTTTTTAATTTTTTTATTTGGAATAGTTTTTGATTAAAGAAAAGAAGAATTTAATAATACATATAAAATTGAAAAAAAAAACAAAAATGTACTTGATGAGTAGATGTGAACGATTTGATTTGTGTACATCTACAATAATTCTAGGAATAAAATTCCGAATTTAATATTAAACATACCTCACGTTCTAATTATGAGTTTTAAGCCACTTTTTGTTGGAAAATCAAAAACCATAGATAATATGATAATCGCAAGTAAGTTGACTCAATATTAAAGCCGATATTTTCGTCTCGTTATTTCGAGCTTCGCAGTAAAAATGTTGAAACACATAAAAAAATATATACTTTATTTATTATGATCTTTAATTTACGTTTATTATAAAATAAATCATAACAAAAAAAAAAAAAAATTTACATCATCATCGATATTTGGATTTAGGTGCATGTTTTCGAAAATCAAGTTTTAGAATGCCGAATGACAAGATTTAGAAAATTTATGTTTTAGAATATGAAAATTTTAGAAAATCTGTGTTTTAGAAAAATGTTAATGGTGTTTTAAAATATAAAATATGTTTAATTTTTCATAAAGTTTGGATCAAAAAATGATTGTTTCCGAGTCTTTTTTGTCAAATTTTCGGTAGTCCCCTAAATGGCAGAGTTGAGAAATTCAAAAAAATGATATCATCTTAAAGCACCAACAAGAGGCGAATCCGGTTTCAAAAAGTTACTAATCGAGACTTTTGGACAAGTATTTCTATACGAAAAAGTGTTAACAGAAAAACAAAAATAAAAATAAGAAATAAACATAATTGTGAAAATTCTGGCTTCTTTTTTTCGTTCAGAATTTAAAAGTACAATGAAACACGGAATAATAATTTATTGCAAATATGTAAACGAAAAGTTGTTGATTGTAATTATAATTTAGGTGAATTTATGAGAGATATTGATAATAATCTTAAGTATTAACAATTATTATATTTACTTTATAAATTATAAAATAATTATTAGAAAACATTAATTTATATACGAGTATAAAGTAAAAATAAAACAAAAATATTTCTAAAAATTGAAATTCTAAAAGTTTTTTTTATTCTAAAACACAGTGTTTCTAAAACTTGGTATTCTAAATCTCGGCGTTCTAAAATATGACTTTCTAAAATCTGCCTTAATACCGATATTTATGTCATGCGAAATTTTTGTATTTTGTGATTTTTATCCCGAATTAAAAAAAAAAAAAAAAAAAGTGTAATGTCAAAAATCATTGTTAGATCGGTTAACTAAACACTCATTAAATAGTTGACGATTGTGTTAAACAAACTTTTTTTCTCTATATTTTAGATTTTGAACGAAGTGAAGAAGCTAGTGTTTTTACAATGATGTTTTTTTTTTTATTTATTTTTTTTTTCTGTGTACAACTTTTCGTATGGAAATACTAGCCCAAAAGTTTCGATCAGTAACTTTTTGAAACCGGATTTGCCTCTAGAGTCTAGATGGTACTTTAAAGAGGTCATTTTTTGAATTTCTCAATTCTTCATTTTTTTTTTTTTTTTTTTTTTTGGAAAAAAAAACCCAAAATTTGAAAAAAAAGAAACGGAAACCATAATTTTTTGATCCGAATTTT
>JAIPRM010012647.1:0-11975 GCA_025469315.1 Stegophylla sp. TES_Ste_2020 | reverse complement strand
TAGAGGCAAATCCGGTTTCAAAAAGTTATTGATCGAAACTTTTGGACAAGTATTTCTATACGAAAAGTTGTACACAGAAAAAAAAATAAAAAAAAAAAAATTAAAAAAATAATAATAATAATAATATACATCATTGTAAAAACACTGCTTCTTCACTTCATTCAGAATCTAAAAGAAAAAAAAAATAAACATCACTGTAAAAACACTAGCTTCTTCACTTCATTCAGAATCTAAAATTAAGATAATTCTAAAATTATATGTTTATCCCAAAAGCGTTAAAATTTTTTTTTTTTTTTTTTTTGTATTTGAATCAACCCTCGGCAGCTATGGCCATTGGGTGGTATTTATACATTTATACATTTATATATATTAAAAATTTTTGTGCACTTTGATACTTGCATTATTTTTGATAATGGGTGAAAATTTCAAATTTCTAGTCCTATTACTTTTTGAGTAACTGCAAAATTGCTGAAATCGATTTTTTTAAAAATATCGTTTACTCAATGTTTTATCGTTTTCACTAAATTTTTCGGCAGTTTTCTTTGTTTCTGGAAAAACTATTGAGAAAAAAATAATAATAATAATATTCTGTTCAAAGACGTACTGCCGGGATGTGATTTCTAATCCACACGAAACTTATTGCCAAATATTTCAGCGTGAAAAATTGATTCTTTAAAAATAAAAATAAAATTGCGAAGGACTATTGTCTCTTCATCCCATTTAGGATGTTAAATATAATTTCTGAAAAATTATTAACTGAAATGCCTATTATAAAGTCAACATAGGACAATAATAAATTATTCCGAATTCTAACTCGTCAATATTTTAGTTATTATTATTTATTTAAACTATCTTTCCGCGTAACGTGTCGTTTTTCGAAAGACCTCGCGTGTCCCAATCGATATATATATATATATTATATATGTTACGGGCAATGTGGAATACTGGGCAATGTACACATTGCCCGGTCAATGTGGTCCTGCCCGGACAATGTGAACCAAGAATATTCTCAATGAAAACTTTGAGATTTTTTGGATACGCTGTATAAACAAATTGTGTACGATTTTTTACAATTTACGATTTGTAAAGAAAAATTTGTACTGATCAAAGACGTACGGGGTTATTCAATTACATTGCAAGAAGCAGCCCGTTCCTTTTCCAATTTAGGAGGACAAGAATATGATTGGTGTACTTTTACTCAGGGTTACAAAACAAATAAATGTAAGTGTAGAAAATCAGACAGACTATGTAATTCTAAGTATCATGCTTCTAAATCTTGTGTAAATAAATAAATAGGTGCCTAATAATAAAATTATAGTTCATACTAAAATTAAAATATTAATATTGGTAATTTTATTTTTTTTTTTTTTTTTTATCAAAATATTTGTAATATTTTAAGATTCAGAAATGTAATGTATAAAATAATATAATAATTCGACAGATAATATATAACATAATGATATCAGTCAATTTTTTTATCATTCCATCAATATAATAATATAATAAATTATTATTAGAAAAATTACATAATGATATTACATATAATATTCTTGGTTCACATTTCCCGGTGTAATAGGACCACATTGACCGGGCAATGTCTACATTGCCCGGTATTCCACATTGCCTGTAACATAATATATATATAGACAACGCTGAAAGAAAAACCCGTTAAAACGTCGAAAAATTTAAAATCCCCAAAATTCGATTTAGGGTGTAGTGTGCAAACGATTCGTCGTAATTAAATTATTTTGTTACTAACCCAAACAATATATATATATATATATATATATATATATTGTATACGAGTGTACAAACCGTCCGACGTTTTCGTTTTTTCCTCGCAAAACAAAGACGTACGGACCCACCCCCTCACCACCCTCAACAACGATCCATCCCTGGGTCACGGTTAATCCGGGTCTCGCGTGGTGTACCCTGCCGGTCGCGTGTCACCGCGGAAATCGTGCGATACGACCAACGTGGGGAAAGGGGGGGGGAGGGTTGGGCCATTCCGCTTGTTATTCTGTCATTAGCATTTTATATTCGCGTAGACGCGCGTTTCCCCGAATAAATTACATCAAATAATGTTTAAGGTCTTTGTGTGGAAATTAAGTCTTGATTAATTCACCCGAATTCGACTTTACATTTTAAACACTTGTATATGTGCGTATAGTAGTAGGCTTGGGCATGATGGTGGTGCAAGGCCTTAAGTGGCGGCGGTGAGACGCGTCGTAACGAAATTAAACTCGGATTTCTATCGCTACGACGACGACGACGACGACGTCTACTGAATTATTATTATTATTCTAACGACCAGTGTTGGGTTTAGATATAATAAGTGAAAAATTATCTAGATAAAAATAAAAGATAATTATTGTTCATAAAAATGTATGAAAGCAAAATCGTCTGGATAAAAATAAAAGAAAGATTCGTTTTATAAAAAAAGAAAAGAAATTTGTTTGCTTACAATATGATTTTCACATTACACTAGTAATAGATAGATACCTACTAGATTTCTATATAGATTCAATGCGAAAACCATTTTTCGAATAAAAAGTAGAATTTGACTTAAATAAAACTTTATCAATTTAAAAAATAAGTATATGTCATTTTGGACAATCAGTTTATATTTTGTTATTGTACTAATTGATTTTGAAATGAATGTAATTTTACACGGACAAATCTATCTAGATAAAATATGTGTTTGGATAAATAAAATAATTTTCATCTGAGGTGATTATTTAAATAACTCACCAGTATTTGTCTAGATAAAACTCAACTCTGATAGCGATCAACAAACGAATAACAACAATATACATTTTCATAATGACGCGATGTGAAAAATTATTGTTTTTTATTAGAGAGGAGATTATTAAAAAGGTATATTCAAAAATACTTTTATTCGAATACTTTACAACAGTGACTGTACTATGTAGGTACCTACCAGGCACATGATTTAGGGGAGAGCTATAGGAGCAATCGCCCCCTTCCCCCCAAAAAAATTCTTATGTAGTTACTGATAATTAGTACAAAAGGGATAATTTGAAGGTATACCATAGATTTAAATATTTTAAACATATATATACCAAGGGTGGTGAACCTTTTTTAGGTGTAGTGCCAAATTTTTGAAACCGACATAATTATTATTTATATTAAATAATATTAACTAATATAAATTATATTCGCGTGCCAAAAAAAAAAAAAAAAATATGAACATTTTTACACACATTTTAGGTGTATACAAGCAAAAAAAACTACAAACATAATTTGCACCATGGGAATTCATCACTTTTTAGGTGGGATGCTCTTAGTGATTGTATTGAATTTTAAAGACACGATAAAACAATTCTTTAATAAAACGATTCTGAGTGGAGCTATCGTTATGATGGTAACCAACTTCAAAAATAAATATAATTAAAAAATAAACATATTTTATTGACTATTGTGTTACCATGGTTACCATAAATTATAATTTTCAACAAATTTATCGGTTGCTATCAAATTTTCTACAGCACCTGACCAAATAAACAATCAAACCGAATTAAAATGATGTGAAATAATATTTTATGCTGTGTCGACTATTTGAAAAAACGCGAATTTCAAAAAAACGACCTCTATAGATTTCCATTTGAAACTGAATTCTGTTTCAAAATTTTGCTGGTTGATGAAACATTTGGACAAGTATATTTGCACACAAGAATGTGATTTCACAGAAGAGGACAAAAATATTTCGAAAATATTGAATCGCCCTCCCTGAATAAACAATTTATTTACCTACATAATACCTGCAATAAAGGTCACCGGAGCGGGGGAATAAATTCAATCCTAATCGACGAAAACTCCGGTTTAGCCGTGAAATCGCACGAACACTAGGTCGTACCCAGTCTATTATAATAATATTATTACATTATAATGCACGCGCGCGAAATGGCGAAATTTTAATCGAAAATACTCGGTTATATATATATTATATATATTATTTAAATTATTTGTTCTTTCAAACGGTTTTTTTTCCTCTCCTTATACACCTTAATTCTAATATAATAATATTATACACTTCGGACGTGAAATTACGGCAATAAACACGGCTAAGGCCACCGCGACCGCTGTATAATCGGAACTCGTTAAAAATACGAAAAATCATATTTTATCGCGATTCCGTATGAATGTAATATTTTATGAATTTTCATTCTTACAGCCGAAATGACATTGTATTTGCATATCAGTTGTGGGTGCGCGTGCGTTGGCATTGAGTTTCGCGGTGGACGAAAACGGAGAAAACCGATTTCTCGTGGAAAAAAATAAAAACGCATATATCTATATATCTATATATATAATACTAAAAACTGTGATTTTTGACCAGCGAGAGGTCGCGACCCCCAAAACAGATTCCGATTCTGGTAATTCTGGAGCCGCCTTATGTATGCCGTATGGTATAAAATCATTTGTACATAATATTATTGCCATAACAGCAATTAAATAATTGTGTTTGATTTATATTCTCTTTGGGTTACGATAAACAAGAAAAATGGCGTTAATTCGATGAATTATTGAATTTCACCGAACGAAGCCAACAAACACGAGGGCCTTGTGCTCGTCGGGGACGTGAGTCGTTTGATGGCGGAGGGGATTCGACAAAAATAACGAGCGAAACGATGATAATATGTCGTGTACGTGAAGTCGCCCCTGACTTCCTCCGAAATGAACCGAACCAATAATTATTGTTCGGTACTCGATTTGTATGGAAATGTAAGTCGAACATTTTTGAATCCGTAGAGAGTGAAAAATATCAGTGGTGCGAATTATGTCCGGTTCTTTTTTTTTTTAACTTAATTATCTCGAACTGATATTTTTGAATTAGTACCTACTGTGTTCTTCCAATCACTGATTGAATTGTATATTTTATTTTATCGCATCGATATCTAGTTTTTAGTCTTGATAAAAATCGATTAATATTTAATAAATTCATCGTATGGTGTGTAAAAAAAAAAAAATAGGTCACCGGATTTAAACATTTGTTGCGCCCTCTCTCGGATACTAAATAGTCTGAACACGCCTATGATATCAGATTGTTATAACCGTCCCACGGCGATAAATACTTGTTCGAAAAATTATAATGCACGCGTTTTGTTACTGACGTTTTTGCTTAGCGCGGATTCCATCGGTCTGTCCCAATCGAATTGTCACGAATTATTTTCAGACCTCGCGCGGCGCTTTCGCTCCTACGAACCCTTAACAGTTCATAAGCCTATCATTCCAGGTTAATATCGGGATTTTTTATTTTTTATTATCATTGTCAATGCGCGACGAAACAAATATGGACAATAATCACGCGAATGTCTACGCAAATACTCTGAGACGGTGTTTATTATCAACATAATATTTTCAGCGGAGCATTTAAAAGTTTACCGCTTGTAGGTCCGTGGAAAATTGCCGCCCTAATGTACTTAAATATAAACGAATATTAGAAACTGTTATAATGTTTTAAAATTTTTAAATGAATGTTATCGTTATTATATGTTGCTGACAATATGAAAATTTAAAGTGGTACAAACCAAATAAGAAAACAAAAATTATTTTTCTCTAAATTGTTACTCTTAGGCAGACTGCACACTGAAGAAACTAGTTTTGAGAAACTAATTTCATGAAATGTGAAACTTTAGTTTCATGAAACCATTCAATTGAAAATCAAATTGATACGCACACTGAGTTTCATTAAAACAAAAATTTCTCATAGTTGCGCTACCACGGTTTCATGAAACTTGTAATTTTGGTTTCATCAATAAATGATATATATTATATATATATATATCATATTTTAGTATATTTTTATATATTAACTTGAGACAGAAACTTTGGAATTTTTAACCTCATCGGCGGTTAATTCCTTTGCAACTACATAGCTATTATGTTGTTTATTTTTTAAAAGTGGATGAAACCAATACTTACGTTTCCTTTTTTTGTTATGAAGCCACCAATATAACATTAATACATGGTCATCATCAGACGACATTGTCGAAACTATACATTTTTTGGTTTTACCGGTGTACACAATTAATATGAAATTAGTTTCATAAAATTGGTTTCTTAAATTGGCTTCTTAAACTAATTTCTTCAGTGTGCAGGCTGCCTTAGCAGCTTATTCCATTTGATCGCTTCAATACACTGCACCCAACAGCTGCAGTATACGGTATGACTCCTCTGTATTATATTCTTTACTCTATGGGTTCCTGCCGATCACATTGTGTTTTAATTAATATGTAGCGACCAAAAGACGCCGCTCACGGGGAAGGGGTTGGTTTTCAAGCCGACCATTCCCCTATTCCCTCGGACGACGCGTTGAGTTACGAATTCACGTCTAAAACCGAATTAATCGGCGATATTTTTGCGCGCGGAAATTAAAAATTCCAGACGTCTCTCGTAAGATTTAACGTAACGGTTGTTATTGTTCTGCAGCCTACTGCGGGCTCAAGAATTTATTTCCATTTTTCAAGTTTTAATTAAACGTTTGCGAACGAATGGAAAATTTAAATCGGCCGCACAACCAGACGCGACCGGTGTGTACTATTTTTTATTACATATACATTTTCTTAATCTCCTCTTTGATGTCTCGTTCGGGGGTTCTTTTTTTTCCCCACACCACGCGACTGTACGCGACGTATTCGAATTAAATTCTCGGGGTAAACCCGTGTCGCCTAGTTATTATTTTACTTTTTCCGACTCCCCCTCCCCCCCCCCCGGCCCCAGGACAAAAACCCATAAATAAAATCACGTGTCAACCCTCCGTTTAAATTACACAGCGCATATGACGTACATACATTTATAATAACCGTTTTAATTCGTTTTTCTTCGCCCGTCACCGAAATACGTATCTCGGCAAACAATTATTTATGTATACATTTATAAATCGTAAGCTCCCCCGCGTTTGTCGTCACTGGGAGTTCGAAAATCGTGTTTGACCAGACACGTGTGTCCACGAGCCAGTGTACCACGAACATTCGATTACTTTAGGATTTAATTAAATAATTAAGGTGTTCAAACTTTAACAAGGTGTTTCCCAACATTTTTACATTGACGACCCATACATTTTTATTTTTTGTTAATTAGGTGACCCATTTCCTTCACAAAAAAAAAAAAAAAAGCCGGACATACTTCGCACGATGGGTGTTCTTCGCACGACAGGTGGAATTCTCTTGACGGGTGTATTTAATTTTAAATAAACGATAAATCATTTCTTCAATAAAACGATTCTGAACGAGGGAAGTTAATAATATAAAAAATAAACGAAAAAAAAAAAAATGTTAGAAAAACGTCCATAATTTTTTTTTCACATTTTCAAAGTTTTCTTGAGCCACAATCTTTCTTGCATGATTTTCTATCTATATTTAAATTTTCATAAAATTCTGATAAAAAAATTATGTTTTCCGAGTCGTTTTTGTCAGATTTTGGGTAGTTTTTTCCCAAAAAAAAAAAATGAAGAATTGAGAAATTCAAAAAATGACCTCTCTAAAGTACAATCTAGAGGCAAATCCGGGTTCGAAAAGTTATTGATCGAAACTTTTGTACAAGTATTTCTATACGAAAAGTTGTGCATAGAAAAAAATAAAATGAACATCGTTGTAAAAACACTACCTAGCTTCTTCGCTTCGTTCAGAATCTAAAAACAATACGATTTTAATTTGTGTCAAATTATAATATTATATTACGCGTATGGATTATGTTTGAATCGTTGTGTAACATATATATTGTTATCGAAAATTTACATTTGGCGATAAAAATAATTATATTGTACATTTACCGGTAAAACGTTCGTACAGTTCGGCGACGAAAATTCAATAGATTATTGCGGGTTTCAATTTTTTCATCATTTTTTTTTTTTTTTCAAATAAAGTTTGACGGCACATATGTATTTTACCTCTCCGAAGCCTCTATTCAACACAAATGTACATTAGATACATATTTTTTTTTTAATTTTTACTTGTCATTGGGGGGGGGGGTGGGGGTGGGAAACTGTTGCTATTCTAACTCTATAAAAAAAAGTAAAAATTACCTCTGTACAGAAGTTATTACAATATAGTAATGAAACGTTTGAATTAGTTTTTTACAACGGCAAAAAAAAAAAAAATAAAAAAAATAGGGCGTTCGCGACTAAACACCGGATTATGCGCCTACATAGAAAAACATCAATAGCCCTTAGATAAAAATACGTTATTAAATGACGTTAAAAAACACATGTTTGCGCTCAGTAACATAACCTACCAACTAATTAATAATCATTTCGCAACAACGTGAGGAAATTTCATTTTTATATCTATAAAAATCTATTATTTATCTATATTTATCTATATTAAAAATGTAATAGTGAATTCGGTAAAAGAAATCCATATTAACAGTTTTGATGATTTTACACTGTATAAAAAAATATGTTATTTATAATGTAACAATATCAGAATTATTTGAATAGAAATCAATAAAATTAGTTTTATTTACTTTTCTACGTAGATGTGTCATAACTAATAATATAAACCTATAAACACGCCAGTGTAATGTAATACTACCAGTCCCAAGCCTAGAAAAGTGTGAAGGAAAGTAGTCATCATAACTCTAAAATATGTCAATTAGATTTTCTATTAATTATCAGTAATTTCAATAGCTATATTATCATAATGTTCAAGAAATGCGTAAATAATGTATTTTCCCCGTAATAATTTTGCACTTGTAGAATCATAACTGTATTTTTATTTCTCATTGTGTTTCTTTTTTTTCATAATATCGAATGAAATTTACAATAATTAAATTATGATACTCTAAATAAGTTTTCTCTCTCCAAACACGGCCATAGACACTTAGGGAGACGTTATGATTTTAATTATTGTTGTATAATAAATATTTCTGTGTTATGTAAATATTTGGCAACAATAGTAGTAACATTGTTGTACTTTATGTCATCTCATACACATTTATATTTTGAATTATATACTTGCGAAAATTGCGATAGCTGTTATAATTATATAAAATAATTTATTATTATATAATTAATGATAATGGCAAAATATAGGTATTGTTGTTTATCGGTATTACAAAATTATGTGTTTGGAAATGTAATAATTGTATCAATTAACAACCCCTAAGACCTTGATTACCGTTATCGTTTTGGAAATGACCATTTGAATCCATGTACTTTACATAAATTTAATACGATTGGGGGGGGGGGGGACAGGAAGGCACTGAAATCTTCGTCATTGTTCTTGAAATTGTTCGTAAAACCCGTACGTAATATTCCATACCTTCACACAAAAACAGTGTGCGTTAAAAAATAGACAAAGAATAATATTAAAACCAAATTATTGTTGTTGAAAATAAATAACTCCAATGGTATCATGTGATTATTATTAGTGTTTTATCAACGATGACAGTAAAAAACGTAGTGATTACATTACATTTTTGTGCAAGACAGGTTGACCGGCAGACAGTCCCCACCGATCGTAATAATTATTTATAATGTATGCAAATTATGATTAACGTTATTATATATTAGAGACGGGATGTTGATTACTTTTGCATTTCTCCCCCTCGCCCCCCCCCCCCATTCAATCCTATAAATCCAGAAATTATTTATGAACAATTTTCATGGTTTTTTTTTTTTTTTTATTGTTTTTAGGACATTACTTTCATGATTAAATTCATTGTTTTATTTTAGGAATAATGGTAAATAGCCAATATATATATATATATATATAATTTTGTTATTCAGTTTCGTACTTATAAGTTATATTGTATTATGTTTATCGTATTCACAATGAATTTAAATAATTTTTATCAATGTCAGTTTTACTCTTAATTTCCACTGTACAATGCCTTTGTGACGTTGATATTTATAAATAAACAAGGTTAATTATAACATTTTTTTTTTTTTTTTTCATCAGAAAGCATTCGTCCAGGACCCAAAAGTTCAAAAAAAATAAAAAAATCGATGTTCTCATACATTGCTATGTATAATATTAAACATTTCTATCTAATAATATTATAAACACTTGTTGGTACTTTCATAATGTGTTTTTTTTTTTTATTATTATTATTATTATTATTCGTGATAAGAGATAAATAGAATATACGTAAATATACGGATCCTCAGGATCCATAACTAATATTAGAGTGGATAGTATTCTATGATAATACTAAATCATTTGGTCGATGATAAGTGTTTATAACATATTTTGTTATATAAAAAGCAAGAGTCGAAGGGGGGAGTGGGTGAGTACTCCGGCCCTCTTGTGAGCACGACTATGGTTATCATAATCTAATGTATGACGTGCATAAATGTTTTAATATAATAGCAATAACTGCAGCTGTGTGAGAACATCTTTTTTTTTTTTTTTCAATACAACGTTAACGTTCCGCAGTCTACTTCAGGGAAAATAATAGCCTTCTGATCCGGAGAGGAAAAAAAATTCCCGAAAATTCCCTAAAAACAATGGGGGGGGGGGGGTGAATGACGTAAAAATCGTTCATAAATAATTTCTGGCTTAATATGATTAAAGGGAGAATAGGGAGGGGAGTAAAAAGTCATCGACATTTGTTCATAAAAATTTCTTGAATACCGGCTTTGGTGACGATGATCGCGACCGTTGTCGGTCGTCCTGTGTTTCTAAAGTTCCTGAATCTTCTCCGAAATGTAATCCCATCGAACCGCCCCAGTCACTTAAATCTTCATTCTGTTGTGATCCCCTGTTTCGCTCCTGCTGCACCGGATCGCTAGGGAATAGACTCAACGTCTTTGTAGTTGGTTGCCAGTACCGTTCATCGTTCCGCGAACCTGACGCCGCCGGCGGTGTCTGCCAGTAGTAACTCGACCCGGATGCCTGCTGGTCTCCCTTTTCGCTTTTCCACCAATTTTTCATCGGTTGACTCGTTGACCGCGTCGCAATACTCGCCTCCACCTCCGCCGCCGCCTTCTCCGCCGCCCTCACATTCATCCATTCTTTAAATCCCGCCTTGTCCGTTGACGCCAACAACCTAGCCTCCACCGCCTCCCTATGCGCCAACACCCGGCGTTGTTCCAAAATTTGATTGTTTTCCAATAGTTCTTTCATACTCTCCGCTACGCTCTTCTTCGCACTTCTCACCTTCGGATTATGTAAAACTTCAGCGACGAATGTCCGCAAGTCCGTCCCAGGACGCCACACCGACATAAGCATTGAACCACCTAACATAATGAATACCGCGGGATACGTGTCTTTGATGCTTAAATAATTTTCGGTTAGGGCACATAGTTCGGTTGCTACGTGTAGTACGATAATATAATTAAATCTTTTTGTCGACGATAAAATGTCTGTTATGTATTTGTCGTTATGCGCATCCTTGGTCACCACTATTGGGATTATTTCTTCCTCATGACTCTTTGCTAGATTATAAAACGTAGTGTCGTCGAGGCAGTCCAAGATTTTAACGCCCTCGGAATTTATCTGTTAACAAAAAAAATTAAAAAAAAAAAAAAAATGAAATGAAATGCGGTAAATTTTGAACTTTTATTACGATGTTGCAGATTTATCGAAGATTTTAATTCCGACTTAATTTATAATCCGATATGCAGCGGAGGCCGAAATAACGTATAGTTATTAGGATCTACAAACATTTTCAGGCCTATTAATTTTTTTAAAAAACTTTGTGTTGTATTTTTTTAGACTCTGAGCGAAGTGAAGAAGCTAGTGTTTTTACCATGATGTTTATTTTTAGATTCTGAGCGAAGTGAAGAAGCTAGTGTTTTTACAATGATGTTTATTTTTTTTTTTTTTTTTATTTATTTATTTATTTTTTTTTTCTGTGTACAACTTTTCGTATAGAAATACTTGTCCAAAAGTTTCGATCAATAACTTTTTGAAACCGGATTTGCCTCTAGATTGAATTTTAAAGAGGTCTTTTTTTGAATTTCTCAATTCTTCAATTTTTTTTTTTTTTGGAAAAAACTACCCAAAATA